>CM024263.1:20905263-20918312 GCA_013621005.1 Aeschynomene evenia | reverse complement strand
TTGGTCAATGGCTCCATTTTAGTCACTAGGATGTTGTAGATAACCAAAGGATGATGTAATGAGTCTATTTTGGTCCTAATTGAGTGTATTGAGCTTCATTTGGTCTTACTTTGGTCAATTCGTCCATTTTAGTCACTAGGATGTTGTAGATTAACCAAAGGATGATGTAATGAGCCTTTTTGGTCCTAATTGAGTGTATTGGCTTCATTTGGTCTTACTTTGTCAATTCGTCCATTTTAGTCACTAGGATGTTGTAGATTACCAAAGGATGATGTAATGAGCCTATTTTGGTCCTAATTGAGTGTATTGAGCTTCATTTGGTCCTAGTTTGGTCAATGGCTCCATTTAAGTCAGTAGGAAGTTGTAGATAACCAAAGGATGATGTAATGAGCCTATTTTGGTCCTAATTGAGTGTATTGAGCTTCATTTGGTCTTACTTTGGTCAATTCGTCCATTTTAGTCATTAGGATGTTGTAGATTACCAAAGGATGATGTAATGAGCCTACTTTGGTCCTAATTGAGTGTATTGAGCTTCATTTGGTCTTACTTTGGTCAATGGCTCCATTTTAGTCACTAGGAAGTTGTAGATAACCAAAGGATGATGTAATGAGTCTATTTTGGTCCTAATTGAGTGTATTGAGCTTCATTTAGTCTTACTTTGTTCAATTCGTCCATTTTAGTCATAGGATGTTGTAGATTACCAAAGGATGATGTAATGAGCCTATTTTGGTCCTAATTGAGTGTATTGAGCTTCATTTGGTCCTACTTTGGTCAATGGCTCCATTTTAGTCACTAGGAAGTTGTAGATAACCAAAGGATGATGTAATGAGCCTATTTTGGTCCTAATTGAGTGTATTGAGCATCATTTGGTCTTACTTTGGTCAATTCGTCCATTTTAGTCATTAGGTGTTGTAGATTACCAAAGGATGATGTAATGAGCCTATTTTGGTCCTAATTGAGTGTATTGAGCTTCATTTGGTCCTATTTGGTCAATGGCTCCATTTTAGTCACTAGGAGTTGTAGATAACCAAAGGATGATGTAATGAGCCTATTTTGGTCCTAATTGAGTGTATTGAGCTTCATTTGTCTTACTTTGGTCAATTCGTCCATTAGTCATTAGGATGTTGTAGATTACCAAAGGATGATGTAATGAGCCTACTTTGGTCCTAATTGAGTGTATTGAGCTTCATTTGGTCTTACTTTGGTCAATCGCTCCATTTTAGTCACTAGGATGTTGTAGATAACCAAAGGATGATGTAATGAGCCTATTTTGGTCCTACTTTGGTCAATGGCTTCATTTTAGTCACTAGGAAGTTGTAGATAACCAAAGATGATGTAATGAGCCTATTTTGGTCCTAATTGAGTGTATTGAATCATTTGGTCTTACTTTGGTCAATTCGTCCATTTTAGTCATTAGGATGTTGTAGATTACCAAAGGATGATGTAATGAGCCTACTTTGGTCCTGATTGAGTGAATTGAGCTTCAACTTTGGTCAATGGCTCCATTTTAGTCACTAGGATGTTGTAGATAACCAAAGGATGATGTAATGAGCCTATTTTGGTCCTAATTGAGTGTATTGAGCTTCATTTGGTCTTACTTTGGTCAATTCGTCCATTTTAGTCACTAGGATGTTGTAGATACCAAAGGATGATGTAATGAGCCTCTTTTTGGTCTAATTGAGTGTATTGTGCTTCATTTAGTCTTACTTTGTTCAATTCGTCCATTTTAGTCACTAGGATGTTGTAGATTACCAAAGGATGATGTAATGAGCCTATTTTGGTCCTAATTGAGTGTATTGAGCTTCATTTGGTCCTACTTTGGTCAATGGCTCCTTTTAGTCACTAGGAAGTTGTAGATAACCAAAGGATGATGTAATGATTTGGTCCTAATTGAGTGTATTGAGCTTCATTTGGTCTTACTTTGGTCAATTCGTCCATTTTAGTCACTAGGATGTTGTAGATTACCAAAGGATGATGTAATGAGCCTATTTTGGTCCTAATTGAGTGTATTGAGCTTCATTTGGTCCTACTTTGGTCAATGGCTCCATTTAGTCACTAGGAAGTTGTAGATAACCAAAGGATGATGTAATGAGCCTATTTTGGTCCTAATTGAGTGTATTGAGCATCATTTGGTCTTACTTTGGTCAATTCGTCCATTTTAGTCTTAGGATGTTGTAGATTACCAAAGGATGATGTAATGAGCCTACTTTGGTCCTGATTGAGTGTATTGAGCTTCATTTGGTCCTACTTTGGTCAATGGCTCCATTTTAGTCACTAGGAAGTTGTAGATAACCAAAGGATGATGTAATGAGCCTATTTTGGTCCTAATTGAGTGTATTGAGCTTCATTTGGTCTTACTTTGGTCAATTCGTCCATTTTAGTCATTAGGATGTTGTAGATTACCAAAGGATGATGTAATGAGCCTACTTTGGTCCTGATTGAGTGTATTGAGCTTCATTTGGTCTTACTTTGGTCAATGGCTCCATTTTAGTCACTAGGATGTTGTAGATAACCAAAGGATGATGTAATGAGTCTATTTTGGTCCTAATTGAGTGTATTGAGCTTCATTTGGTCTTACTTTGGTCAATTCGTCCATTTTAGTCACTAGGATGTTGTAGATACCAAAGGATGATGTAATGAGCCTATTTTGGTCCTAATTGAGTGTATTGAGCTTCATTTAGTCTTACTTTGTCAATTCGTCCATTTTAGTCACTAGGATGTTGTAGATTACCAAAGGATGATGTAATGAGCCTATTTTGGTCCTAATTGAGTGTATTGAGCTTCATTTGGTCCTACTTTGGTCAATGGCTCCATTTAGTCACTAGGAAGTTGTAGATAACCAAAGGATGATGTAATGAGCCTTTTGGTCCTAATTGAGTGTATTGAGCATCATTTGGTCTTACTTTGGTCAATTCGTCCATTTTAGTCATTAGGATGTTGTAGATTACCAAAGGATGATGTAATGAGCCTACTTTGGTCCTGATTGAGTGTATGAGCTTCATTTGGTCTTACTTTGGTCAATGGCTCCATTTTAGTCACTAGGAAGTTGTAGATAACCAAAGGATGATGTAATGAGCCTATTTTGGTCCTAATTGAGTGTATTGAGCTTCATTTGGTCTTACTTTGGTCAATTCGTCCATTTTAGTCACTAGGATGTTGTAGATTACCAAAGGATGATGTAATGAGCCTATTTTGGTCCTAATTGAGTGTATTGAGCTTCATTTGGTCCTACTTTGGTCAATGGCTCCATTTTAGTCACTAGGAAGTTGTAGATAACCAAAGGATGATGTAATGAGCCTATTTTGGTCCTAATTGAGTGTATTGAGCTTCATTGGTCTTACTTTGGTCAATCGTCCATTTTAGTCATTAGGATGTTGTAGATTACCAAAGGATGATGTAATGAGCCTATTTTGGTCCTAATTGAGTGTATTGAGCTTCATTTGGTCCTACTTTGGTCAATGGCTCCATTTTAGTCACTAGGAAGTTGTAGATAACCAAAGGATGATGTAATGAGCCTATTTTGGTCCTAATTGAGTGTATTGAGCTTCATTTGGTCTTACTTTGGTCAATTCGTCCATTTAGTCATTAGGATGTTGTAGATTACCAAAGGATGATGTAATGAGCCTTTTGGTCCTAATTGAGTGTATTGAGCTTCATTTGGTCTTACTTTGGTCAATGGCTCCATTTTAGTCACTAGGAGTTGTAGATAACCAAAGGATGATGTAATGAGCCTATTTTGGTCCTAATTGAGTGTATTGAGCATCATTTGGTCTTACTTTGGTCAATTCGTCCATTTTAGTCATTAGGATGTTGTAGATTACCAAAGGATGATGTAATGAGCCTACTTTGGTCCTGATTGAGTGTATTGAGCTTCATTTGGTCTACTTTGGTCAATGGCTCCATTTAGTCACTAGGAAGTTGTAGATAACCAAAGGATGATGTAATGAGCTATTTTGGTCCTAATTGAGTGTATTGAGCTTCATTTGGTCTTACTTTGGTCAATTCGTCCATTTTAGTCATAGGATGTTGTAGATACAAAGGATGATGTAATGAGTAGTCAAGAGGAGGCTCATACTTTGGCAATCTCCAACTTAGGATGGTAGATATGATGAGCTTCAGATTTGGGTCTTACTTTGGTCATGCTCCATTTTAGTCACTAGGAAGTTGTAGATAACCAAAGGATGATGTAATGAGTCTATTTTGGTCCTAATTGAGTGTATTGAGCTTCATTTGTCTTACTTTGGTCAATTCGTCCATTTTAGTCCATTACGATGTTGTAGATTACCAAAGGATGATGTAATGAGCCTATTTTTGTCCTGAATTGAGTGTATTGAGCTTCATTTGGTCTTACTTTGGTCAATGGCTCCATTTTAGTCACTAGGATGTTAGATAACCAAAGGATGATGTAATGAGTCTATTTTGGTCCTAATTGAGTGTATTGAGCTTCATTTGGTCTTACTTTGGTCAATTCGTCCATTTTAGTCACTAGGATGTTGTAGATAACCAAAGGATGATGTAATGAGCCTTTTTGGTCCTAATTGAGTGTATTGGCTTCATTTAGTCTTACTTTGTTCAATTCGTCCATTTTAGTCACTAGGATGTTGTAGATTACCAAAGGATGATGTAATGAGCCTATTTTGGTCCTAATTGAGTGTATTGAGCTTCATTTGGTCCTACTTTGGTCAATGGCTCCATTTTAGTCACTAGGAAGTTGTAGATAACCAAAGGATGATGTAATGAGCCTATTTTGTCCTAATTGAGTGTATGAGCATTCATTTGGTCTTACTTTGGTCAATTCGTCCATTTAGTCATTAGGATGTTGTAGATTACAAAGATGATGTAATGAGCCTACTTTGGTCCTGATTGAGTGTATTGAGCTTCATTTGGTCTACTTGGTCATGGCTCCATTTTAGTCACTAGGAGTTGTAGATACCAAAGGATGATGTAATGAGCCTATTTTGGTCCTAATTGAGTGTATTGAGCTTCATTTGGTCTTACTTTGGTCAATTCGTCCATTTTAGTCATTAGATGTTGTAGATTACCAAAGGATGATGTAATGAGCCTACTTTGGTCCTAATTGAGTGTATTGAGCTTCATTTGGTCTTACTTTGGTCAATGCTCCATTTTAGTCACTAGGATGTTGTAGATAACCAAAGGATGATGTAATGAGCCTATTTTGGTCCTAATTGAGTGTATTGAGCTTCATTTGGTCTTACTTTGGTCAATTCGTCCATTTTAGTCACTAGGATGTTGTAGATTACCAAAGGATGATGTAATGAGCCTATTTGGTCCTAATTGAGTGTATTGAGCTTCATTTGGGTCTCTACTTTGGTCAATGGCTCCATTTTAGTCACTAGGAATTGTAGATAACCAAAGGATGATGTAATGAGCCTATTTTGGTCCTAATTGAGTGTATTGAGCTTCATTTGGTCTACTTTGGTCAATTCGTCCATTTAGTCATAAGATGTTGTAGATTACCAAAGATGATGTAATGAGCCTATTTGGTCCTAATTGAGTGTATTGAGCTTCATTTGTCTACTTTGGTCAATGGCTCCATTTTAGTCACTAGGAAGTTGTAGATAACCAAAGGATGATGTAATGAGCCTATTTTGTCCTAATTGAGTGTATTGAGCTCATTTGGTCTTACTTTTGGTCAATTCGTCCATTTAGTCATTAGGATGTTGTAGATTACCAAAGGATGATGTAATGAGCCTACTTTGTCCTAATTGAGTGTATTGAGCTTCATTTGGTCTTACTTTGGTCAATGGCTCCATTTTAGTCACTAGAAGTTGTAGATAACCAAAGGATGATGTAATGAGCCTATTTTGGTCCTAATTGAGTGTATTGAGCTTCATTTGGTCTTACTTTGGTCAATTCGTCCATTTTAGTCATTAGGATGTTGTAGATTACCAAAGGATGATGTAATGAGCCTACTTTGGTCCTGATTGAGTGTAATTGAGCTTCATTTGGTCTTACTTTGGTCAATGGCTCCATTTTAGTCACTAGGATGTTGTAGATAACCAAAGGATGATGTAATGAGTCTATTTTGGTCCTAATTGAGTGTATTGAGCTTCATTTGGTCTACTTTGGTCAATTCGTCCATTTTAGTCACTAGGATGTTGTAGATAACAAAGGATGATGTAATGAGCCTATTTTGGTCCTAATTGAGTGTATTGAGCTTCATTTAGTCTTACTTTGTTCAATTCGTCCATTTTAGTCACTAGGATGTTGTAGATTACCAAAGGATGATGTAATGAGCCTATTTTGGTCCTAATTGAGTGTATTGAGCTTCATTTGGTCTACTTTGGTCAATGGCTCCATTTTAGTCACTAGGATGTTGTAGATAACCAAAGGATGATGTAATGAGCCTATTTTGGTCCTAATTGAGTGTATTGAGCTTCATTTGTCTTACTTTGGTCATTCGTCCATTTTAGTCATAGGATGTTGTAGATTACCAAAGGATGATGTAATGAGCCTATTTTGGTCCTAATTGAGTGTATTGAGCTTCATTTGGTCTTACTTTGGTCAATGGCTCCATTTTAGTCACTAGGAAGTTGTAGATTACCAAAGGATGATGTAATGAGTCTATTTTGGTCCTAATTGAGTGTATTGAGCTTCATTTGTCTTACTTTGGTCAATTCGTCCATTTTAGTCATTAGGATGTTGTAGATTACCAAAGGATGATGTAATGAGCCTATTTTGGTCCTAATTGAGTGTATTGAGCTTCATTTGGTCTTACTTTGGTCAATGGCTCCATTTTAGTCACTAGGAAGTTGTAGATAACCAAAGGATGATGTAATGAGCCTATTTTGGTCCTAATTGAGTGTATTGAGCATCATTTGGTCTTACTTTGGTCAATTCGTCCATTTTAGTCATTAGGATGTTGTAGATTACCAAAGGATGATGTAATGAGCTATTTTGGTCCTAATTGAGTGTATTGAGCTTCATTTGGTCCTACTTTGGTCAATGGCTCCATTTTAGTCACTAGGAAGTTGTAGATAACCAAAGGATGATGTAATGAGCCTATTTTGGTCCTAATTGAGTGTATTGAGCATCATTTGGTCTTACTTTGGTCAATTCGTCCATTTTAGTCATTAGGATGTTGTAGATTACCAAAGGATGATGTAATGAGCCTACTTTGGTCCTGATTGAGTGTATTGAGCTTCATTTGGTCTTACTTTGGTCAATGGCTCCATTTTAGTCACTAGGAAGTTGTAGATAACCAAAGGATGATGTAATGAGCCTATTTTGCGTCCTAATTGAGTGTATTGAGCATTCATTTGGTCTTACTTTGGTCAATTCGTCCATTTTAGTCATTAGGATGTTGTAGATTACCAAAGGATGATGTAATGAGCCTACTTTGGTCCTGATTGAGTGTATTGAGCTTCATTTGGTCTTACTTTGGTCAATGGCTCCATTTTAGTCACTAGGATGTTGTAGATAACCAAAGGATGATGTAATGAGTCTATTTTGGTCCTAATTGAGTGTATTGAGCTTCATTTGGTCTTACTTTGGTCAATTCGTCCATTTTAGTCACTAGGATGTTGTAGATTACCAAAGGATGAGTAATGAGCTCTATTTTGTCCTAATTGAGTGTATTGAGCTTCATTTAGTCTTACTTTGTTCAATTCGTCCATTTTAGTCACTAGGATGTTGTAGATTACCAAAGGATGATGTAATGAGCCTATTTTGGTCCTAATTGAGTGTATTGAGCTTCATTTGGTCCTACTTTGGTCAATGGCTCCATTTTAGTCACTAGGAAGTTGTAGATAACCAAAGGATGATGTAATGAGCCTATTTTGGTCCTAATTGAGTGTATTGAGCTTCATTTGGTCTTACTTTGGTCAATTCGTCCATTTTAGTCATTAGGATGTTGTAGATTACCAAAGGATGATGTAATGAGCCTACTTTGGTCCTATTGAGTGTATTGAGCTTCATTTGGTCTTACTTTGGTCAATGGCTCCATTTTAGTCACTAGGAAGTTGTAGATAACCAAAGGATGATGTAATGAGCCTATTTTGGTCCTAATTGAGTGTATTGAGCTTCATTTGGTCTTACTTTGGTCAATTCGTCCATTTTAGTCACTAGGATGTTGTAGATTACCAAAGGATGATGTAATGAGCCTATTTTGGTCCTAATTGAGTGTATTGAGCTTCATTTGGTCCTACTTTGGTCAATGGCTCCATTTTAGTCACTAGGAAGTTGTAGATAACCAAAGGATGATGTAATGAGCCTATTTTGGTCCTAATTGAGTGTATTGAGCATCATTTGGTCTTACTTTGGTCAATTCGTCCATTTTAGTCATTAGGATGTTGTAGATTACCAAAGGATGATGTAATGAGCCTACTTTTGGTCCTAATTGAGTGTATTGAGCTTCATTTGGTCCTACTTTGGTCAATGGCTCCATTTTAGTCACTAGGAAGTTGTAGATAACCAAAGGATGATGTAATGAGCTATTTTGGTCCTAATTGAGTGTATTGAGCTTCATTTGGTCTTACTTTGGTCAATTCGTCCATTTTAGTCATTAGGATGTTGTAGATTACCAAAGGATGATTGTAATGAGCCTACTTTGGTCCTAATTGAGTGTATTGAGCTTCATTTGGTCTTACTTTGGTCAATGGCTCCATTTTAGTCACTAGGATGTTGTAGATAACCAAAGGATGATGTAATGAGCCTATATTTTTTTTTGGTCTACTTTGGTCAATGGCTTCATTTTAGTCACTAGGAAGTTGTAGATAACCAAAGATGATGTAATGAGCCTATTTTGGTCCTAATTGAGTGTATTGGCTTCATTTGGTCTTACTTTGGTCAATTCGTCCATTTTAGTCATTAGGATGTTGTAGATTACCAAAGGATGATGTAATGAGCCTACTTTGGTCCTGATTGAGTGTATTGAGCTTCATTTGGTCTTACTTTGGTCAATGGCTCCATTTTAGTCACTAGGAGTTGTAGATAACCAAAGGATGATGTAATGAGTCTATTTTGGTCCTAATTGAGTGTATTGAGCTTCATTTGGTCTTACTTTGGTCAATTCGTCCATTTTAGTCACTAGGATGTTGTAGATAACCAAAGGATGACGTAATGAGCCTCTTTTGGTCCTAATTGAGTGTATTGAGCTTCATTTAGTCTTACTTTGTTCAATTCGTCCATTTTAGTCACTAGGATGTTGTAGATTACCAAAGGATGATGTAATGAGCCTATTTTGGTCCTAATTGAGTGTATTGAGCTTCATTTGGTCCTACTTTGGTCAATGGCTCCATTTTAGTCATAGGAAGTTGTAGATAACCAAAGGATGATGTAATGAGCCTATTTGGTCCTAATTGAGTGTATTGAGCTTCATTTGGTCTTACTTTGGTCAATTCGTCCATTTTAGTCATTAGGATGTTGTAGATTACCAAAGGATGATGTAATGAGCTATTTTGGTCCTATTGAGTGTATTGAGCTTCATTTGGTCTTACTTTGGTCAATGGTCCATTTTAGTCACTAGGAAGTTGTAGATAACCAAAGGATGATGTAATGAGCCTATTTTGGTCCTAATTGAGTGTATTGAGCTTCATTTGTCTATTTTCAATCTCCTTTTGTCACTAGGAGTTGTAGAAACCAAAGGATGATGTAATGAGCCTATTTTGTCCTAATTGAGTGTATTGAGCATCATTTGTCTTACTTTGTCAATTCGTCCATTTTAGTCATTAGGATGTTGTAGATTACCAAAGATGATGTAATGAGCCTATTTTGGTCCTAATTGAGTGTATTGAGCTTCATTTGGTCCTACTTTGGTCAATGGCTCCATTTTAGTCACTAGGAAGTTGTAGATAACCAAAGGATGATGTAATGAGCCTATTTTGGTCCTAATTGAGTGTATTGAGCATCATTTGGTCTTACTTTGGTCAATTCGTCCATTTTAGTCATTAGGATGTTGTAGATTACCAAAGGATGATGTAATGAGCCTACTTTGGTCCTATTGAGTGTATTGAGCTTCATTTGGTCTTACTTTGGTCAATGGCTCCATTTTAGTCACTAGGAGTTGTAGATAACCAAAGGATGATGTAATGAGTCTATTTTGGTCCTAATTGAGTGTATTGAGCTTCATTTGGTCTTACTTTGGTCAATTCGTCCATTTTAGTCATTACGATGTTGTAGATTACCAAAGGATGATGTAATGAGCCTACTTTGGTCCTGATTGAGTGAATTGAGCTTCATTTGGTCTTACTTTGGTCAATGGCTCCATTTTAGTCACTAGGATGTTGTAGATAACCAAAGGATGATGTAATGAGTCTATTTTGGTCCTAATTGAGTGTATTGAGCTTCATTTGGTCTTACTTTGGTCAATTCGTCCATTTTAGTCACTAGGATGTTGTAGATAACCAAAGGATGACGTAATGAGCCTCTTTTGGTCCTAATTGAGTGTATTGTGCTTCATTTGTCTTACTTTGTTCAATTCGTCCATTTTAGTCACTAGGATGTTGTAGATTACCAAAGGATGATGTAATGAGCCTATTTTGGTCCTAATTGAGTGTATTGAGCTTCATTTGGTCCTACTTTGGTCAATGGCTCCATTTAGTCACTAGGAGTTGTAGATAACCAAAGGATGATGTAATGAGCCTATTTTGGTCCTAATTGAGTGTATGAGCTTCATTTGGTCTTACTTTGGTCAATTCGTCCATTTTAGTCATTAGGATGTTGTAGATTACCAAAGGATGATGTAATGAGCCTACTTTGGTCCTGATTGAGTGTATGAGCTTCATTGGTCTTACTTGGTCAATGGCTCCATTTTAGTCACTAGGAAGTTGTAGATAACCAAAGGATGATGTAATGAGGTCCTATTTTGTCCTAATTGAGTGTATTGAGCTTCATTTGGTTCTTACTTTGGTCAATTCGTCCATTTTAGTCATCTAGGATGTTGTAGATTACCAAAGGATGATGTAATGAGCCTATTTGGTCCTAATTGAGTGTATTGAGCTTCATTTGGTCTACTTTGGTCAATGGCTCCATTTTAGTCACTAGGAAGTTGTAGATAACCAAAGGATGATGTAATGAGCCTATTTTCCTAATTGAGTGTATTGAGCTCATTTGGTCTTACTTTGGTCAATTCGTCCATTTTAGTCATTAGGATGTTGTAGATTACCAAAGGATGATGTAATGAGCCTATTTGGTCCTAATTGAGTGTATTGAGCTTCATTTGGTCCTACTTTGGTCAATGGCTCCATTTTAGTCACTAGGAAGTTGTAGATAACCAAAGGATGATGTAATGAGCCTATTTTGGTCCTAATTGAGTGTATTGAGCATCATTTGGTCTTACTTTGGTCAATTCGTCCATTTTAGTCATTAGGATGTTGTAGATTACCAAAGGATGATGTAATGAGCCTACTTTGGTCCTGATTGAGTGTATTGAGCTTCATTTGGTCTTACTTTGGTCAATGGCTCCATTTTAGTCACTAGGATGTTGTAGATAACCAAAGGATGATGTAATGAGCCTATTTTGGTCCTAATTGAGTGTATTGAGCTTCATTTGGTCTTACTTTGGTCAATTCCATTTTAGTCATAGGATGTTGTAGATCCAAAGGATGATGTAATGAGCCTATTTGGTCCTAATTGAGTGTATTGAGCTTCATTTGGTCCTACTTTGGTCAATGGCTCCATTTTAGTCACTAGGAAGTTGTAGATAACCAAAGGATGATGTAATGAGCCTATTTTGGTCCTAATTGAGTGTATTGAGCATCATTTGGTCTTACTTTGGTCAATTCGTCCATTTTAGTCATTAGGATGTTGTAGATTACCAAAGGATGATGTAATGAGCCTACTTTGGTCCTGATTGAGTGTATTGAGCTTCATTTGGTCTTACTTTGGTCAATGGCTCCATTTTAGTCACTAGGATGTTGTAGATAACCAAAGGATGATGTAATGAGCCTATTTTGGTCCTAATTGAGTGTATTGAGCTTCATTTGGTCTACTTTGGTCAATTCGTCCATTTTAGTCACTAGGATGTTGTAGATTACCAAAGGATGATGTAATGAGCCTATTTTGGTCCTAATTGAGTGTATTGAGCTTCATTTGGTCTTACTTTGGTCAATTCGTCCATTTTAGTCACTAGGATGTTGTAGATTACCAAAGGATGATGTAATGAGCCTATTTTTGGTCCTAATTGAGTGTATTGAGCTTCATTTGTCTTACTTTGGTCCATTTTAGTCACTAGGATGTTGTAGATTACCAAAGGATGATGTAATGAGCCTATTTTGGTCCTAATTGAGTGTATTGAGCTTCATTTGGTCTACTTTGGTCAATGGCTCCATTTTAGTCACTAGGAAGTTGTAGATAACCAAAGGATGATGTAATGAGCCTATTTTGGTCCTAATTGAGTGTATTGAGCATCATTTGGTCTTACTTTGGTCAATTCGTCCATTTTAGTCATTAGGATGTTGTAGATTACCAAAGGATGATGTAATGAGCCTATTTTGGTCCTAATTGAGTATTGAGCTTCATTTGGTCCTACTTTGGTCAATGGCTCCATTTTAGTCACTAGGAAGTTGTAGATAACCAAAGGATGATGTAATGAGCCTATTTTGGTCCTAATTGAGTGTATTGAGCATCATTTGGTCTTACTTTGGTCAATTCGTCCATTTTAGTC
The DNA here is from genome assembly GCA_013621005.1 of Aeschynomene evenia. NCBI lineage: Eukaryota > Viridiplantae > Streptophyta > Magnoliopsida > Fabales > Fabaceae > Aeschynomene > Aeschynomene evenia. Next base: position 20,905,687 of record CM024263.1, on the reverse strand, counting down.
ATTAGGATGTTGTAGATTACCAAAGGATGATGTAATGAGCCTACTTTGGTCCTGATTGAGTGTATTGAGCTTCATTTCTTACTTTGGTCAATGGCTCCATTTTAGTCACTAGGATGTTGTAGATAACCAAAGGATGATGTAATGAGCCTATTTTGGGTCCTTCATTTTAGTCACTAGGAAGTTGTAGATAACCAAAGATGATGTAATGAGCCTATTTTGGTCCTAATTGAGTGTATCATTTGGTCTTACTTTGGTCAATTCGTCCATTTTAGTCATTAGATGTTGTAGATTACCAAAGGATGATGTAATGAGCCTACTTTGGTCCTGATTGAGTGTATTGAGCTTCATTTGGTCTTACTTTGGTCAATGGCTCCATTTTAGTCACTAGGATGTTGTAGATAACCAAAGGATGATGTAATGAGCC
>CM024263.1:20885944-20902766 GCA_013621005.1 Aeschynomene evenia | reverse complement strand
TAAAATGGACGAATTGACCAAAGTAAGACTAAATGAAGCACAATACACTCAATTAGGACCAAAATAGGCTCATTACATCATCCTTTGGTTATCTACAACATCCTAGTGACTAAAATGGAGCCATTGACCAAAGTAAGACCAAATGAAGATCAATACACTCAATCAGGACCAAAGTAGGCTCATTACATCATTTGGTAATCTACAACATCCTAATGACTAAAATGGACGAATTGACCAAAGTAAGACTAAATGAAGCACAATACATCAATTAGGACCAAAATAGGCTCATTACATCATCCTTTGGTTATCTACAACATCCTAGTGACTAAAATGGAGGCGTTGACCAAAGTAAGACCAAATGAAGCTCAATACACTCAATGAGGACCAAAGTAGGCTCATTACATCATCCTTTGGTAATATACATATCCTAATGACCAAAATGGACGAATTGACCAAAGTAACACCAAATGATGCTCAATACACTCAATTAGGACCAAAATAGGCTCATTACATCATCCTTTGGTTATCTACAACTTCCTAGTGACTAAAACGGGAGCCATTGACCAAAGTAGGACCAACTGAAGCTCAACACACTCAATTAGGACTAAAATAGGCTCATTACATCATCCTTTGGTAATCTACAACATCCTAGTGACTAAAATGGACGAATTGACCAAAGTAAGACCAAATGAAGCTCAATACACTCAATTAGGACCAAAATAGACTCATTACATCATCCTTTGGTAATCCACAACATCCTAGTGACTAAAATGAAAGAATTGACTAAAGTAAGACTAATTGAAGCACAATACACTCAATTAGGACCAAAATAGGCTCATTACATCATCCTTTGGTTATCTACAACATCCTTGTGACTAAAATGGAGCCATTGACCAAAGTAAGACCAAATGAACCTCAATACACTCAATCAGGACCAAAGTAGGCTCATTACATCATCCTTTTGTAATCTACAAAATCCTAATGACTAAAATGGACGAATTGACCAAAGTAAGACCAAATGAAGCTCAATACACTCAATTAGGATCAAAATAGGCTCATTACATCATCCTTTGGTTATCTACAACATCCTAGTGACTAAAATGAAGCCATTGACCAAAGTAAGACCACATGAAGCTCAATACACTCAATTAGGACCAAAATAGGCTCATTACATCATCCTTTGGTTATCTACAACATCCTAGTGACTAAAATGGAGCCATTGACCAAAGTAAGACCCAATGAAGCTCAATAGACTCAATCAGGACCAAAGTAGGCTCATTACATAATCCTTTGGTAATCTACAACATCCTAATGACTAAAATGGACGAATTGACCAAAGTAAGACTAAATGAAGCACAATACACTCAATTAGGACCAAAATAGGCTCATTACATCATCCTTTGGTTATCTACAACATCCTAGTGACTAAAATGGAGCCATTGACCAAAGTAAGACCAAATGAAGATCAATACACTCAATCAGGACCAAAGTAGGCTCATTACATCATCCTTTGGTAATCTACAACATCCTAATGACTAAAATGGACGAATTGACCAAAGTAAGACTAAATGAAGCACAATACACTCAATTAGGACCAAAATAGGCTCATTACATCATCCTTTGGTTATCTACAACTTCCTAGTGACTAAAATGGAGCCATTGACCAAAGTAAGACCAACTGAAGCTCAACACACTCAATTAGGACCAAAATAGGCTCATTACATCATCCTTTGGTAATCTACAACATCCTAGTGACTAAAATGGACGAATTGACCAAAGTAAGACCAAATGAAGCTCAATACACTCAATTAGGACCAAAATAGACTCATTACATCATCCTTTGGTTATCTACAACATCCTTGTGACTAAAATGGAGCCATTGACCAAAGTAAGACCAAATGAACCTCAATACACTCAATCAGGACCAAAAGTAGCTCATTACATCATCCTTTGGTAATCTACAAAATCCTAATGACTAAAATGGACGAATTGACCAAAGTAAGACCAAATGAAGCTCAATACACTCAATTAGGACCAAAATAGGCTCATTACATCATCCTTTGGTTATCTACAACATCCTAGTGACTAAAATGAAGCCATTGACCAAAGTAAGACCACATGAAGCTCAATACACTCAATCAGGACCAAAGTAGGCTCATTACATCATCCTTTGGTAATATACAATATCCTAATGACTAAAATGGACGAATTGACCAAAGTAACACCAAATGATGCTCAATACACTCAATTAGGACCAAAATAGGCTCATTACATCATCCTTTGGTTATCTACAACTTCCTAATGACTAAAATAGAGCCATTGACCAAAGTAAGACCAACTGAAGCTCAACACACTCAATTAGGACTAAAATAGGCTCATTACATCATCCTTTGGTAATCTACAACATCCTAGTGACTAAAATGACGAATTGACCAAAGTAAGACCAAATGAAGCTCAATACACTCAATTAGGACCAAAAGAGACTCATTACATCATCCTTTGGTAATCCACAACATCCTAGTGACTAAAATGAAAGAATTGACTAAAGTAAGACTAATTGAAGCACAATACACTCAATTAGGACCAAAATAGGCTCATTACATCATCCTTTGGTTATCTACAACATCCTTGTGACTAAAATGGAGCCATTGACCAAAGTAAGACCAAATGAACCTCAATACACTCAATCAGGACCAAAGTAGGCTCATTACATCATCCTTTGTAATCTACAAAATCCTAATGACTAAAATGGACGAATTGACCAAAGTAAGACCAAATGAAGCTCAATACACTCAATTAGGACCAAAATAGGCTCATTACATCATCCTTTGGTTATCTACAACATCCTAGTGACTAAAATGAAGCCATTGACAAAGTAAGACCACATGAAGCTCAATACACTCAATTAGGACAAAATAGGCTCATTACATCATCCTTTGGTTATCTACAACATCCTAGTGACTAAAATGGAGCCATTGACCAAAGTAAGACCAATGAAGCTCAATAGACTCAATCAGGACCAAAGTAGGCTCATTACATAATCCTTTGGTAATCTACAACATCCTAATGACTAAAATGGACGAATTGACCAAAGTAAGACTAAATGAAGCACAATACACTCAATTAGGACCAAAATAGGCTCATTACATCATCCTTTGGTTATCTACAACATCCTAGTGACTAAAATGGAGCCATTGACCAAAGTAAGACCAATGAAGCTCAATAGACTCAATCAGGACCAAAGTAGGCTCATTACATAATCCTTTGGTAATCTACAACATCCTAATGACTAAAATGGACGAATTGACCAAAGTAAGACTAAATGAAGCACAATACACTCAATTAGGACCAAAATAGGCTCATTACATCATCCTTTGGTTATCTACAACATCCTAGTGACTAAAATGGAGCCATTGACCAAAGTAAGACCAAATGAAGATCAATACACTCAATCAGGACCAAAGTAGGCTCATTACATCATCCTTTGTAATCTACAAAATCCTAATGACTAAAATGGACGAATTGACCAAAGTAAGACCAAATGAAGCTCAATACACTCAATTAGGACCAAAATAGGCTCATTACATCATCCTTTGGTTAGTGACTAAAATTTGACAAAGTTGAAGCTGGACAAAATAGGCTCATTACATCATCCTTTGGTTATCTACAACATCCTAGTGACTAAAATGGAGCCATTGACCAAAGTAAGACCAATGAAGCTCAATAGACTCAATCAGGACCAAAGTAGGCTCATTACATCATCCTTTGGTAATCTACAACATCCTAATGACTAAAATGGACGAATTGACCAAAGTAAGACTAAATGAAGCACAATACACTCAATTAGGACCAAAATAGGCTCATTACATCATCCTTTGGTTATCTACAACATCCTAGTGACTAAAATGGAGCCATTGACCAAAGTAAGACCAAATGAAGCTCAATACACTCAATCAGGACCAAAGTAGGCTCATTACATCATCCTTTGGTAATCTACAACATCCTAATGACTAAAATGGACGAATTGACCAAAGTAAGACCAAATGATGCTCAATACACTCAATTAGGACCAAAATAGGCTCATTACATCATCCTTTGGTTATCTACAACTTCCTAGTGACTAAAACGGAGCCATTGACCAAAGTAGGACCAACTGAAGCTCAACACACTCAATTAGGACTAAAATAGCTCATTACATCATCCTTTGGTAATCTACAACATCCTAGTGACTAAAATGGACGAATTGACCAAAGTAAGACCAAATGAAGCTCAATACACTCAATTAGGACCAAAATAGACTCATTACATCATCCTTTGGTAATCCACAACATCCTAGTGACTAAAATGAAAGAATTGACTAAAGTAAGACTAATTGAAGCACAATACACTCAATTAGGACCAAAATAGGCTCATTACATCATCCTTTGGTTATCTACAACATCCTTGTGACTAAAATGGAGCCATTGACCAAAGTAAGACCAAATGAAGCTCAATACACTCAATCAGGACCAAAGTAGGCTCATTACATCATCCTTGGTAATCAACAACATCCTAATGACTAAAATGGATGAATTGACCAAAGTAAGGCCAAATGAAGCTCAATACACTCAATTAGGACCAAAATAGGCTCATTACATCATCCTTTGGTTATCTACAAATTCCTAGTGACTAAAATGGAGCGATTGACCAAAGTAGGACCAAATGAAGCTCAACACACTCAATTAAAAAGGCTCATTACATCATCCTTTGTTAATCTACAAAATCCTAATGACTAAAATGGACGAATTGACCAAAGTAAGACCAAATGAAGCTCAATACACTCAATTAGGACCAAAATAGGCTCATTACATCATCCTTTGGTTATCTACAACATCCTAGTGACTAAAATGAAGCCATTGACCAAAGTAAGACCAAATGAAGCTCAATACACTCAATTAGGACCAAAATAGGCTCATTACATCATCCTTTGGTTATCTACAACATCCTAGTGACTAAAATGGAGCCATTGACCAAAGTAAGACCAATGAAGCTTAATAGACTCAATCAGGACCAAAGTAGGCTCATTACATCATCCTTTGGTAATCTACAACATCCTAATGACTAAAATGGACGAATTGACCAAAGTAAGACTAAATGAAGCACAATACACTCAATAAGGACCAAAATAGGCTCATTACATCATCCTTTGGTTATCTACAACCTAGTGACTAAAATGGAGCCATTGACCAAAGTAGACCAACTGAAGCTCAACACACTCAATTAGGACTAAAATAGGTCATTACATCATCCTTTGGTAATCACAACATCCTAGTGACTAAAATGGACGAATTGACCAAAGTAAGACCAAATGAAGCTCAATACACTCAATTAGGACCAAAATAGGCTCATTACATCATCCTTTGGTAATCTACAACATCCTAATGACTAAAATGGAGAATTGACCAAAGTAAGACCAAATGAAGCTCAATACACTCAATTAGGACCAAAATAGGCTCATTACATCATCCTTTGGTTATCTACAACATCCTTGTGACTAAAATGGAGCCATTGACCAAAGTAAGACCAAATGAAGCTCAATACACTCAATCAGGACCAAAGTAGGCTCATTACATCATCCTTTGGTAATCAACATCCTAATGACTAAAATGGATGAATTGACCAAAGTAAGGCCAAATGTGCTCAATACACTCAATTAGGACCAAAATAGGCTCATTACATCATCCTTTGGTTATCTACAAATTCCTAGTGACTAAAATGGAGCGATTGACCAAAGTAGGACCAATGAAGCTCAATACACTCAATTAGGACCAAAATAGGCTCATTACATCATCCTTTGGTTTCTACAACATCCTAGTGACTAAAATGAAATTGACCAAAGTAAGACCAAATGAAGCTCAATACACTCAATTAGGACCAAAATAGGCTCATTACATCATCCTTTGGTTATCTACAACATCCTAGTGACTAAAATGGAGCCATTGACCAAAGTAAGACCAAATGAAGCTTAATAGACTCAATCAGGACCAAAGTAGGCTCATTACATCATCCTTTGGTAATCTACAACATCCTAATGACTAAAATGGACGAATTGACCAAAGTAAGACTAAATGAAGCACAACACTCAATAGGACCAAAATAGGCTCATTACATCATCCTTTGGTTATCTACAACTTCCTAGTGACTAAAATGAGCCATTGACCAAAGTAGGACCAACTGAAGCTCAACACACTCAATTAGGACTAAAATAGGTTCATTACATCATCCTTTGGTAATCTACAACATCCTAGTGACTAAAATGGACGAATTGACCAAAGTAAGACCAAATGAAGCTCAATACACTCAATTAGGACCAAAGTAGGCTCATTACATCATCCTTTGTAATCTACAAATCCTAATGGCTAAAATGGACGAATTGACCAAAGTAAGACCAAATGAAGCTCAATACACTCAATTAGGACCAAAATAGGCTCATTACATCATCCTTTGGTTATCTACAACATCCTAGTGACTAAAATGAAGCCATTGACCAAAGTAAGACCACATGAAGCTCAATACACTCAATTAGGACCAAAATAGGCTCATTACATCATCCTTTGGTTATCTACAACATCCTAGTGACTAAAATGGAGCCATTGACCAAGTAAGACCCAATGAAGCTCAATAGACTCAATCAGGACCAAAGTAGGCTCATTACATAATCCATTGGTAATCTACAACATCCTAATGACTAAAATGGACGAATTGACCAAAGTAAGACTAAATGAAGCACAATACACTCAATTAGGACCAAAATAGGCTCATGGTTATCTACAACATCCTAGTGACTAAATGGAGCCATTGACCAAAGTAAGACCAATGAAGCTCAATACACTCAATTAGGACCAAAATAGGCTCATTACATCATCCTTTGGTTATCTACAACTTCCTAGTGACTAAAATGGAGCCATTGACCAAAGTAGGACCAAATGAAGCTCAATACACTCAATTAGGACCAAAATAGGCTCATTACATCATCCTTTGGTTATCTACAACTTCCTAGTGACTAAAATGGAGCCATTGACCAAAGTAGGACCAAATGAAGCTCAATACACTCAATAGGACCAAAATAGGCTCATTACATCATCCTTTGGTTATCTACAACTTCCTATGACTAAAATGAAGCCATTGACCAAAGTAGGACCAAAATAGGCTCATTACATCATACTTTGGTTATCTACAACATGTAAGCTCCAGAACCTTTCTGAAGAGAATTAAGCATAATTCTCTCAGAATCATGAAAGTTTTAATGATAACAAGGTAAGCCATAAGTATAAAATTTTACTTAAGGTTTTGCTAATATGTGCGCTAAGTGTCTCAGAAAGATATAAATTATTGCAATGCCATGAGCAAAGACCTAGACAAAACATCAATAACCTCGAGATAAATTGATAAAATCATAGCGCCAAAGATAGAAAGGATATCTCAGAAGCGCAGAAGGTGAAAACATGTTTCTGAGGAAAGAACACTGTCGCCTCAGAAGGGTCTCAGAAGACCGCGACTAGTAGCTCTCAGAAGGATCTTCCCTCAGAAGGTTAGCCTCAGAAGTCCGTACCACTCTTAGAAGGTTGGACTCAGAAGCAACCAAGTGTCTGGACTCAAGGAAGTGCAAACAGACTCAGAAAGCTCGCTACAACTAGCCAAGGAAGTGGGAACACGCGCACTGTGCAGTTCTGAAAAGTTCCTCATTTTGCGCTGACTGTAGCAGGGAGCCGTTCTGAAAAGGACACAGCCACATAAGCAAAGTGAAAGCCTCTAATTTCGCGGCTCTTTGATGCCTATATATATGAGTTCAATTCCAGAGCAATGTGACGAAACCTTTGCACAAAAACTCTTGATAAAACGTGCCAAAACTCTGTTTGAAAATCATTTTGCGAAAACTTAGAACTTTCTCAGAAAGACAATTTTTACGAAATTGCTTTTCTAACTTTGCAAAATCTTCTAGTTCTGAATTGGTGTAAATTCTTACATTTGTAAGTTAATTCTAGAAGTCTACTAAGTGTAAAACTAGGTTTGTAACTTAGTCTTGGTAGTTGTTTTCGATCAAAACAAACTTTCTGAAAAACGCTAAGTCCTTCGTTGTTTGAAGGCAGTTTCAAGTCCTCTAGTGTTTGAGGCAAGGAAGTCCTTAATTGTTTAAGGCAAGGAAGTCCTCTAGTGTGAGGCAAGGAAGTCCTTAATTGTTTAAGGCAAGGAAGTCCTCTAGTGTGAGGCAAGGAAGTCCTTAATTGTTTAAGGCAAGGACTCCTCTCAGTGTGAGGCAAGGAAATCCACTTCGGATTGTGAAGTGGTGGAAGTCCTTTACGTGGTAAAGGCAGTGTTGTCTGGGAAGGCACATTAAGAAGAATATCTAAGAACTCTCAACTAAAGGTTGAGGACTGGAGTAGGTTGGTTATAACCGAACCAGTATAAAATCCCTTGTGTTAAGCTTTTCTCCCTAACTCATTACGTATCCAAATCTTTGAGAAAAACTCTATCACAACTTTAATCAAGAGGTCTCTTGAAAACCTTATTGATCAAAATCATAAAGCTTTTAAGAAACTCAAACCTTAAGTCGTTTTTTTAAAAATCTCTCAGAAAGGAACTTTCTTAGAAAGACTAAGTTCTCAGAAACTTAATCTTCTCAGAAAGCATTTTCCGCTGCAAACTCTTAATCATACCTTCTGAGTAAAAACAGCTTTCTAAGTAAAAGTTTTAACAAGTAATTTAAAACTTGCACGATTCAACCCCCCTTCTCGTGCACATACACTTTCACTCATTACATCATCCTTTGGTTATCTACAACATCCTAGTGACTAAAAGGAAGCCATTGACCAAAGTAAGACCACATGAAGCTCAATACACTCAATTAGGACCAAATAGGCTCATTACATCATCCTTTGGTTATCTACAACATCCTAGTGACTAAAATGGAGCCATTGACCAAAGTAAGACCCAATGAAGCTTAATAGACTCAATCAGGACCAAAGTAGGCTCATTACATCATCCTTTGGTAATCTACAACATCCTAATGACTAAAATGGACGAATTGACCAAAGTAAGACTAAATGAAGCACAATACAATCAATTAGGACCAAAAGGCTCATTACATCATCCTTTGGTTATCTACAATTTCCTAGTGACTAAAATGGAGCCATTGACCAAAGTAGGACCAACTGAAGCTCAACACACTCAATTAGGACCAAAATAGGCTCATTACATCATCCTTTGGTTATCTACAACATCCTTGTGACTAAAATGGAGCCATTGACCAAAGTAAGACCAAATGAACCTCAATACACTCAATCAGGACCAAAGTAGGTTCATTACATCATCCTTTGGTAATCAACAACATCCTAATGACTAAAATGACGAATTGACCAAAGTAAGGCCAAATGAAGCTCAATACACTCAATTAGGACCAAAATAGGCTCATTACATCATCCTTTGGTTATCTACAACTTCCTAGTGACTAAAATGGAGCCATTGACCAAAGTAGGACCAAATGAAGCTCAACACACTCAATTAGGACCAAAATAGGCTCATTACATCATCCTTTGGTAATCTACAAATCCTAATGACAAAATGGACGAATTGACCAAAGTAAGACCAAATGAAGCTCAATACACTCAATTAGGACCAAAATAGGCTCATTACATCATCCTTTGGTTATCTACAACATCCTAGTGACTAAAATGGACGAATTGACCAAAGTAAGACCAAATGAAGCTCAATACACTCAATTAGGACCAAAATAGGCTCATACATCATCCTTTGGTAATCTACAAAATCCTAATGACTAAAAGGACGAATTGACCAAAGTAAGACAAATGAAGCTCAATACACTCAATTAGGACCAAAATAGGCTCATTACATCATCCTTTGGTTATCTACAACATCCTAGTGACTAAAATGAAGCCATTGACCAAAGTAAGACCACATGAAGCTCAATACACTCAATTAGCACAAAAATAGGCTCATTACATAATCCTTTGGTTATCTACAACATCCTAGTGACTAAAATGGAGCCATTGACCAAAGTATGACCAATGAAGCTCAATAGACTCAATCAGGACCAAAGTAGGCTCATTACATCATCCTTTGGTAATCTACAACATCCTAATGACTAAAATGGACGAATTGACCAAAGTAAGACTAAATGAAGCACAATACACTCAATTAGGACCAAAATAGGCTCATTACATCATCCTTTGGTTATCTACAACATCCTAGTGACTAAAATGGAGCCATTGACCAAAGTAAGACCAAATGAAGCTCAATACACTCAATTAGGACCAAAATAGGCTCATTACATCATCCTTTGGTTATCTACAACATCCTAGTGACTAAAATGGAGCCATTGACCAAAGTAAGACCCAATGAAGCTTAATAGACTCAATCAGGACCAAAGTAGGCTCATTATATCATCCTTTGGTAATCTACAACATCCTAATGACTAAAATGGACGAATTGACTAAAGTAAGACTAAATGAAGCACAATACACTCAATTAGGACCAAAATAGGCTCATTACATCATCCTTTGGTTATCTACAACTTCCTAGTGACTAAAATGGAGCCATTGACCAAAGTAGGACCAACTGAAGCTCAACACACTCAATTAGGACTAAAATAGGCTCATTACATCATCCTTTGGTAATCTACAACATCCTAGTGACTAAAATGGACGAATTGACCAAAGTAAGACCAAATGAAGCTCAATACACTCAATTAGGACCAAAATAGACTCATTACATCATCCTTTGGTAATCCACAACATCCTAGTGATTAAAATGAAAGAATTGACTAAAGTAAGACTAATTGAAGCACAATACACTCAATTAGGACCAAAATAGGCTCATTACATCATCCTTTGGTTATCTACAACATCCTTGTGACTAAAATGGAGCCATTGACAAAGTAAGACCAAATGAACCTCAATACACTCAATAAGGACCAAAGTAGGCTCATTACATCATCCTTTGGTAATCAACAACATCCTAATAACTAAAATGGACGAATTGACCAAAGTAAGGCCAAATGATGCTCATACACTCAATTAGGACCAAAATAGGCTCATTACATCATCCTTTGGTTATCTACAACTTCCTAGTGACTAAAATGGAGCCATTGACCAAAGTAGGACCAAATGAAGCTCAACACACTCAATTAGGACCAAAATAGGCTCATTACATCATCCTTTGGTAATCACAACATCCTAATGACTAAAATGGACGAATTGACCAAAGTAAGACCAAATGAAGCTCAATACACTCAATTAGGACCAAAATAGGCTCATTACATCATCCTTTGGTTATCTACAACATCCTAGTGACTAAAATGGAGCCATTGACCAAAGTAAGACCCAATGAAGCTAATAGACTCAATCAGGACCAAAGTAGGCTCATTACATCATCCTTTGGTAATCTACAACATCCTAATGACTAAAATGGACGAATTGACTAAAGTAAGACTAAATGAAGCACAATACACTCAATTAGGACCAAAATAGGCTCATTACATCATCCTTTGGTTATCTACAACTTCCTAGTGACTAAAATGGAGCCATTGACCAAAGTAGGACCAACTGAAGCTCAACACACTCAATTAGGACTAAAATAGGCTCATTACATCATCCTTTGGTAATCTACAACATCCTAGTGACTAAAATGGACGAATTGACCAAAGTAAGACCAAATGAAGCTCAATACACTCAATTAGGACCAAAATAGACTCATTACATCATCCTTTGGTAATCCACAACATCCTAGTGATTAAAATGAAAGAATTGACTAAAGTAAGACTAATGAAGCACAATACACTCAATTAGGACCAAAATAGGCTCATTACATCATCCTTTGTTATCTACAACATCCTTGTGACTAAAAGGAGCCATTGACAAAGTAAGACCAAATGAAGCTCAATACACTCAATAAGGACAAAGTAGGCTCATTACATCATCCTTTGGTAATCAACAACATCCTAAACTAAAATGGACGAATTGACCAAGTAAGGCCAAATGATGCTCATACACTCAATTAGGACCAAAATAGGCTCATTACATCAATCTACAACTTCCTAGTGACTAAAATGGAGCCATTGACCAAAGTAGGACCAAATGAAGCTCAACACACTCAATTAGGACCAAAATAGGCTCATTACATCATCCTTTGGTAATCAACAAAATCCTAATGACTAAAATGGACGAATTGACCAAAGTAAGACCAAATGAAGCTCAATATACTCAATTAGGACCAAAAATGGCTCATTACATCATCCTTTGGTTATCTACAACATCCTAGTGACTAAAATGGAGCCATTGACCAAAGTAAGACCCAATGAAGCTCAATACACTCAATCAGGACCAAAGTAGGCTCATTACATCATCCTTTGGTAATCTACAACATCCTAATGACTAAAATGGACGAATTGACCAAAGTAAGACAAATGAAGCACAATACACTCAATTAGGACCAAAATAGGCTCATTACATCATCCTTTGGTTATCTACAACATCCTAGTGACTAAAATGGAGCCATTGACCAAAGTAAGACCAAATGAAGCTCAATACACTCAATCAGGACCAAAGTAGGCTCATTACATCATCCTTTGGTAATATACAACATCCTAATGACTAAAATGGACGAATTGACCAAAGTAAGACCAAATGATGCTCAATACACTCAATTAGGACCAAAAGGCTCATTACATCATCCTTTGGTTATCTACAACTTCCTAGTGACTAAAATGGAGCCATTGACCAAAGTAGGACCAAATGAAGCTCAACACACTCAATTAGGACCAAAATAGGCTCATTACATCATCCTTTGGTAATCTACAAATCCTAATGACTAAAATGGACGATTGACCAAAGTAAGACCAAATGAAGCTCAATACACTCAATTAGGACCAAAATAGGCTCATTACATCATCCTTTGGTTATCTACAACATCCTAGTGACTAAAATGGACGAATTGACCAAAGTAAGACCAAATGAAGCTCAATACACTCAATAGGACCAAAATAGGCTCATACATCATCCTTGGTAATCTACAAATCCTAATGACTAAAATGGACGAATTGACCAAAGTAAGACCAAATGAAGCTCAATACACTCAATTAGGACCAAAATCATTACATCATCCTTTGGTTATCTACAACATCCTAGTGACTAAAATGAAAGCCATTGACCAAAGTAAGACCAATGAAGCTCAATACACTCAATTAGACCAAAATAGGCTCATTACATCATCCTTTGGTTATCTACAACATCCTAGTGACTAAAATGGAGCCATTGACCAAAGTAAGACCAATGAAGCTCAATACACTCAATCAGGACCAAAGTAGGCTCATTACATCATCCTTTGGTAATCTACAACATCCTAAAACTAAAATGGACGAATTGACCAAAGTAAGGCCAAATGATGCTCAACACTCAATTAGGACCAAAATAGGCTCATTACATCATCCTTTGGTTATCTACAACTTCCTAGTGACTAAAATGGAGCCATTGACCAAAGTAGGACCAAATGAAGCTCAACACACTCAATTAGGACCAAAATAGGCTCATTACATCATCCTTTGGTAATCAACAAAATCCTAATGACTAAAATGGACGAATTGACCAAAGTAAGACCAAATGAAGCTCAATACACTCAATTAGGACCAAAATAGGCTCATTACATCATCCTTTGGTTATCTACAACATCCTAGTGACTAAAATGGAGCCATGACCAAAGTAAGACCAATGAAGCTCAATAGACTCAATCAGGACCAAAGTAGGCTCATTACATCATCCTTTGGTAATCTACAACATCCTAATGACTAAAATGGACGAATTGACCAAAGTAAGACTAAATGAAGCACAATACACTCAATTAGGACCAAAATAGGCTCATTACATCATCCTTTGGTTATCTACAACATCCTAGTGACTAAAATGGAGCCATTGACCAAAGTAAGACCAAATGAAGCTCAATACACTCAATCAGGACCAAAGTAGGCTCATTACGTCATCCTTTGGTAATATACAATATCCTAATGACTAAAAGGACGAATTGACCAAAGTAAGACCAAATGATGCTCAATACACTCAATTAGGACCAAAATAGGCTCATTACATCATCCTTTGGTTATCTACAACTTCCTAGTGACTAAAATGGAGCCATTGACCAAAGTAGGACCAAATGAAGCTCAACACACTCAATTAGGACCAAAATAGGCTCATTACATCATCCTTTGGTAATCTACAAAATCCTAATGACTAAAATGGACGAATTGACCAAAGTAAGACCAAATGAAGCTCAATACTCAATTAGGACCAAAATAGGCTCATTACATCATCCTTTGGTTATCTACAACATCCTAGTGACTAAAATGGACGAATTGACCAAAGTAAGACCAAATGAAGCTCAATACACTCAATTAGGACCAAAATAGACTCATTACATCATCCTTTCGTAATCTACAACATCCTAGTGACTAAAATGGACGAATTGACCAAAGTAAGACCAAATGAAGCTCAATACACTCAATAGGACCAAAATAGGCTCATTACATCATCCTTTGGTTATCTACAACTCCTAGTGACTAAATGAAGCCATTGACCAAAGTAAGACCACATGAAGCTCAATACACTCATTAGGACCAAAATAGACTCATTACATCATCCTTTGGTTATCTACAACATCCTAGTGACTAAAATGGAGCCATTGACCAAAGTAAGACCAAATGAAGCTCAATTCACTCAATCAGGACCAAAGTAGGCTCATTACATCATCCTTTGGTAATCTACAACATCGTAATGACTAAATGGAGCCATTGACGAAAGTAAGACCAAATGAAGCTCAATACACTCAATTAGGACCAAAGTAGGCTCATTACATCATCCTTTGGTAATCTACAACATCCTAATGACTAAAATGGACGAATTGACCAAAGTAAGACCAAATGAAGCTCAATACACTCAATTAGGACCAAAATAGGCTCATTACATCATCCTTTGGTTATCTACAACATCCTAGTGACTAAAATGGAGCCATTGACCAAAGTAAGACCAAATGAAGCTCATTCACTCAATCAGGACCAAAGTAGGCTCATTACATCATCCTTTGGTAATCTACAACATCGTAATGACTAAAATGGAGCCATTGACGAAAGTAAGACCAAATGAAGCTCAATACACTCAATTAGGACCAAAGTAGGCTCATTACATCATCCTTTGGTAATCTACAACATCCTAATGACTAAAATGGACGAATTGACCAAAGTAAGACCAAATGAAGCTCAATACACTCAATTAGGACCAAAATAGGCTCATTACATCATCCTTTGGTTATCTACAACATCCTAGTGACTAAAATGAAGCCATTGACCAAAGTAAGACCACATGAAGCTCAATACACTCATTAGGACCCAAAATAGGCTCATTACATCATCCTTTGGTTATCTACAACATCCTAGTGACTAAAATGGAGCCATTGACCAAGTAAGACCCAATGAAGCTCATAGACTCAATCAGGACCAAAGTAGGCTCATTACATCATCCTTTGGTAATCTACAACATCCTAATGACTAAAATGGACGTATTGACCAAAGTAAGACCAAATGATACTCATACACTCAATTAGGACCAAAATAGGCTCATTACATCATCTTTTGGTTATCTACAACTTCCTAGTGACTAAAATGAAGCCATTGACCAAAGTAGGACCAAAATAGGCTCATTACATCATCCTTTGGTTATCTACAACATCCTAGTGACTAAAATGGAGCCATTGACCAAGTAAGACCAAATGAAGCTCAATACACTCAATCAGGACCAAAGTAGGCTCATTACATCATCCTTTGGTAATCTACAACATCCTAATGACTAAAATGGACGAATTGACCAAAGTAAGACCAAATGATGCTCAATACACTCAATTAGGACCAAAATAGGCTCATTACATCATCCTTTGGTTATCTACAACTTCCTAGTGACTAAAATGGAGCCATTGACCAAAGTAGGACCAAATGAAGCTCATACACTCAATTAGGACCAAAATAGGCTCATTACATCATCCTTTGGTAATCTACAACATCCTAGTGACTAAAATGGACATTGACCAAAGTAAGACAAATGAAGCTCAATACACTCAATAGGACCAAAATAGGCTCATTACATCATCCTTTGGTAATCTACAACATCCTAGTGACTAAAATGGACGAATTGACCAAAGTAAGACCAAAAGCTCAATACACTCAATTAGGACCAAAATAGGCTCATTACATCATCCTTTGGTATCTACAACTCCTAGTGACTAAAATGAGCCATTGACCAAGTAAGACCAATGAAGCTCAATACACTCAATTAGGACCAAAATAGCTCATTACATCATCCTTTGGTTATCTACAACATCCTAGTGACTAAAATGGAGCCATTGACCAAAGTAAGACCAAATGAAGCTCAATACACTCAATCAGGACCAAAGTAGGCTTTACATCATCCTTTGGTAATCTACAACATCCTAATGACTAAAATGGAATTGACCAAAGTAAGACAAATGAAGCTCAATACACTCAATTAGGACCAAAAATAGGCTCATTACATCATCCTTTGGTTATCTACAACATCTAATGACTAAAAAATTGACCAAAGTCAAATGAAGCTCAATACACTCAATTAGGACCAAAATGGCTCATTACATCATCCTTTGGTTATCTACAACATCCTAGTGACTAAAATGGAGCCATTGACCAAAGTAAGACCAAATGAAGCTCAATACACTCAATAGGACCAAAGTAGGCTCATTACATCATCCTTTGGTA
>CM024263.1:20869850-20883790 GCA_013621005.1 Aeschynomene evenia | reverse complement strand
ACTCAATTAGGACCAAAATAGGCTCATTACATCATCCTTTGGTTATTTACAACATCCTAGAGACTAAAATGGAGCCATTGACCAAAGTAACACCAAATGAAGCTTAATACACTCAATTAGGACCAAAATAGGCTTATTACATCATCCTTTGGTTATCTACAACATCCTAGTGACTAAAATGGAGCCATTGACCAAAGTAAGACCAAATGAAGCTCAATACACTCAATTAGGACCAAAATAGGCTCATTACATCATCCTTTGGTTATCTAAACATCCTAGTGACTAAAATGGAGCATTGACCAAAGTAAGACCAAATGAAGGCTCAATACACTCAATTAGGACAAAATAGGCTCATTACATCATCCTTTGTTTATCTAAACTTCCTAGTGACTAAAATGGAGCCATTGACCAAAGTAAGACCAAATGAAGGTCAATACACTCAATTAGGACCAAAATAGGCTCATTACATCATCCTTTGGTTATCTAAACTTCCTAGTGACTAAAATGGAGCCATTGACAAAGTAAGACCAAATGAAGCTCAATACACTCAATTAGGACCAAAATAGGCTCATTACATCATCCTTTGTTATCTAACATCCTAGTGACTAAAATGGAGCCATTGACCAAAGTAAGACAAATGAAGCTCAATACACTCAATTAGGACCAAATAGGCTCATACATCATCCTTTTTTATCTAAACATCCTAGTGACTAAAATGGAGCATTGTCCAAAGTAAGACCAAATGAAGTCAATACACTCAATTGACCAAAATAGGCTCATTACATCATCCTTTGGTATCTACAACATCCTAGTGACTAAAATGGAGCCATTGACCAAAGTAACACCAAATGAAGCTTAATACACTCAATTAGGACCAAAATAGGCTTATTACATCATCCTTTGGTTATCTACAACATCTAGTGACTAAAATGGAGCCATTGACCAAAGTAAGACCAAATGAAGGTCAATACACTCAATTAGGACCAAAATTGGCTCATTACATCATCCTTTGGTTATCTAAATCCTAGTGACTAAAATGGAGCCATTGACCAAAGTAAGACCAAATGAAGGTCAATACACTCAATTAGGACCAAAATAGGCTCATTACATCATCCTTTGGTTATCTACAACATCCTAGTGACTAAAATGGAGCCATTGACCAAAGTAAGACCAAATGAAGCTCAATACACTCAATTAGGACCAAAATAGGCTCATTACATCATCCTTTGGTTATCTAAACATCCTAGTGACTAAAATGGAGCCATTGACCAAAGTAAGACCAAATGAGGCTCAATACAATTAGGACAAAATAGGCTCATTACAGCATCCTTTGTTATCTAAATCCTAGTGACTAAAATGGAGCCATTGACCAAAGTAAGACCAAATGAAGCTCAATACACTCAATTAGGACCAAAATAGGCTCATTACATCATCCTTTAGTTATCTACAACATCCTAGTGACTAAAATGGAGCCATTGACCAAAGTAAGACCAAATGAAGCTCAATACACTCAATTAGGACCAAAATAGGCTCATTACATCATCCTTTGGTTATCTAAACCTTCCTAGTGACTAAAATGGAGCCATTGACCAAAGTAAGACCAAATGAAGCTCAATACACTCAATTAGGACCAAATAGGCTCATTACATCATCCTTTGCTAGTGACTAAAATGGAGCCATTGTCCAAAGTAACCAAATGAAGGTCAATACACTCAATTAGGACCAAAATAGGCTCATTACATCATCCTTTGGTTATCTACAACATCCTAGTGACTAAAATGGAGCCATTGACCAAAGTAAGACCAAATGAAGCTTAATACACTCAATTAGACCAAAATAGCTTATTACATCATCCTTTGGTTATCTACAACATCCTAGTGACTAAAATGGAGCCATTGACCAAAGTAAGACCAAATGAAGGTCAATACACTCAATTAGGACCAAAATAGGCTCATTCATCCTTTGTTTATCTAAATCCTATTGACTAAAATGGAGCCATTTATCTAAACCTTCCTAGGCTCATTACATCATCCTTTGGATCCTAGTGACCAACTAAAATGGATTAAGATTGACCAAAGTAAGACCAAAGACCAAATGAAGGTCAATACACTCAATTAGGACCAAAATAAATCCTTTGGTTATTCATTATGGAGCCATCCTTTGGTTATCTAACCTTCCTAGTGACTAAAATGGAGCCATTGACCAAAGTAAGACCAAATGAAGCTCAATACACTCAATTAGGACCAAAATAGGCTCATTACATCATCCTTTGCTCAATACACTCAATTAGGACCAAAATAGGCTCATTACATCATCCTTTGGTTATCTTCCTAGTGACTAACCTTCCTACAAATGAAGCTCAATAACCTCACTAAAATGGAGCCTAAAATGGAGCCATGTCCAAAGTAAGACCAAATGAAGGTCAATACACTCAATTAGGACCAAAATAGGCTCCTTTACATCATCCTTTGACCAAATAAGCCAATTATCAATACACAAAAACATCTCATTAGTGACTAAAATGGAGCCATTGACCAAAGTAAGAGCTCAATACAAATGATAGCTCAATCTACACTGACAATTAGGACTCAATAAATAGGCTCATTACATCATCCTTTGGTCTATCTGACAACATCCTGAATGACTAAAATGGAGCATTGACCAAAGTAAGACCAAATGAAGGTCAATACACTCAATTAGGATCCTTTGGTTAACTAAACCTTCCATTAGTGACTTAAAATGGTTATCTAAACCTTCCTAGTGACATACCAAAAAGTAAGACCAAATTGACCAAAGCTCAATACACCAATTAGAAGACCAATACACTCAATTAGGGCCATTACATCATCCTTTGGTTATCTACAACATCCTAGTGACTAAAATGGAGCCATTGACCAAAGTAAGATCCAAATTTGGTTATCTATCAAATACCTCAAGTGGACCAAAATAGCTCATTACATCATCCTTTGGTTATCTAAACATCCTAGTGACTAAAATGAGCCATTGACCAAATGAAGCTCAATACACTCAATTAGGACCAAAATAGGCTCATCTCAATACAGCCTTTGAAGTATGACCAAAAGCTAACTCATTATATCAAAAAAGAACTCATGTTTATCTAAACCTTCCTAGTGACTAAAATGGAGCCATGACCAAAGTAAGACAAATGAAGCTCAATACACTCAATTAGGACCAAAATAGGCTCATTACATCATCCTTGGTTATCTACAACATCCTAGTGACTAAATGGAGCCATTGACCAAAGTAAGACCAAATGAAGCTCAATACACCAATTCAGACCAAAATAGGCTCATTACATCATCCTTTGTTTATCTAACCTTCCTATGACTTAAAATGGAGCCATTGTCCAAAGTAAGACAAATGAAGGTCAATACACTCAATTAAGACCAAAATAGGCTCATTACATCATCCTTTGTTATCTACAGCATCCTAGTGACTAAAATGGAGCATTGACCAAGTAAGCCCAAATGAAGG
The DNA here is from genome assembly GCA_013621005.1 of Aeschynomene evenia. NCBI lineage: Eukaryota > Viridiplantae > Streptophyta > Magnoliopsida > Fabales > Fabaceae > Aeschynomene > Aeschynomene evenia. Next base: position 20,880,295 of record CM024263.1, on the reverse strand, counting down.
TCAATACACTCAATTAGGACAAAATAGGGTCATTACATCATCTTTGGTTATCTAAACTTCCTAGTGACTAAAATGGAGCCATTGACCAAAGTAAGACAAATTAAGGTCAATACACTCAATTAGGACCAAAATAGGCTATTACAGCATCCTTTGTTTATCTAAACCTTCCTATGACTAAAATGGAGCCATTGACCAAAGTAAGACCAAATGAAGCCAATACACTAATTAGGACCAAAATAGGCTCATTACATCATCCTTTGGTTATCTACAACATCCTAGTGACTAAAATGGAGCCATTGACCAAAGTAAGACAAATGAAGCTCAATACACTCAATTAGGACCAAAATAGTTCATTACATCATCCTTTGGTTATCTAGACATCCTAGTGACTAAAATGGAGCCATTGACAAAGTAAACGAAATGAAGCTCAATTACACTCAATTAGGACCAAATAGGCTCATTAATCATCCTTTGTTTATCTAAACCTTCCTAGTGACTAAAATGGAGCCATTGTCCAAAGTAAGACCAAATGAAGGTCAATACACTCAATTAGGACCAAAATAGGCTCATTACATCATCCTTTGGTTATTTACAACATCCTAGTGACTAAAATGGAGCCATTGACCAAAGTAAGACCAAATGAAGCTTCATACACTCAATTAGGACCAAAATAGCCTATTACATCATCCTTTGGTTATCTACAACATCTAGTGACTAAAATGGAGCCATTGACCAAAGTAAGACCAAATGAAGGTCAATACACTCAATTAGGACCAAATAGGCTCATTACATTATCCTTTGGTTATCTAAACCTTCCTAGTGACTAAAATGGAGCTATTGACCAAAGTAAGACCAAATGAAGCTCAATACACTCAATTAGGACCAAAATAGGCTCATTACATCATCCTTTGGTTATCTACAACATCCTAGTGACTAAAATGGAGCCATTGACCAAAGTAGGACCAAATGAAGCTCAATACACTCAAGTAGGACCAAAATAGGCTCATTACATCATCCTTTAGTTATCTACAACATCCTAGTTTCTAAATGGAGCCATTGACCAAAGTAAGACCAAATGAACCTCAATACACTCAATTAGGACCAAAATAGGCTCATTACATCATCCTTTGTTTATCTAAACATTCTAGTGACTAAAGTGGAGCCATTGTCCAAAGTAAGACCAAAGGAAGCTCAATACACTCAATTAGGACCAAAATAGGCTCATTACAGCATCCTTTGTTTATCTAAACCTTCCTAGTGACTAAAATGGAGCCAATGACCAAAGTAAGACCAAATGAAGCTCAATACACTCAATTAGGACCAAAATAGGCTCATTACATCATCCTTTGGTTATCTACAACATCCTAGTGACTAAAATGGAGCCATTGACCAAAGTAAGACCAATGAAGCTCAATACACTCAATTAGGACCAAAATAGGCTCATTACATCATCCTTTGGTTATCTAAGACATCCTAGTGACTAAAATGGAGCCATTGACCAAAGTAAGACCAAATGAAGCTCAATACACTCAATTAGGACCAAAATTGGCTCATTACATCATCCTTTGGTTATCTAAACCTTCCTAGTGACTAAAATGGAGCCATTGACCAAAGTAAGACCAAAGGAAGCTCAATACACTCAATTAGGACCAAAATAGGCTCATTACAGCATCCTTTGTTTATCTAAACCTTCCTATTGACTAAAATGGAGCCAATGACCAAAGTAAGACCAAATGAAGCTCAATACACTCAAGTAGGACCAAAATAGGCTCATTACATCATCCTTTAGTTATCTACAACATCCTAGTGTCTAAAATGGAGCCATTGACCAAAGTAAGACCAAATGAAGCTCAATACACTCAATTAGGACCAAAATAGGCTCATTACATCATCCTTTGTTTATCTAAACCTTCCTAGTGACTAAAATGGAGCCATTGTCCAAAGTAAGACCAAATGAAGGTCAATACACTCAATTAAGACCAAAATAGGCTCATTACATCATCCTTTGGTTATCTACAACATCCTAGTGACTAAAATGGAGCCATTGACCAAATGAAGGTCAATACACTCAATTAGGACCAAAATAGGCTCATTACATCATCCTTTGGTTATCTAAACCTTCCTAGTGACTAAAATGGAGCCATTGACCAAAGTAAGACCAAATGAAGCTCAATACACTCAATTAGGACCAAAATAGGCTCATTACATCATCCTTTGGTTATCTAAACCTTCCTATTGACTAAAATGGAGCCATTGACCAAAGTAAGACCAAATGAAGCTCAATACACTTAATTAGGACCAAAATAGGCTCATTACATCATCCTTTAGTTATCTACAACATCCTAGTGACTAAAATGGAGCCATTGACCAAAGTAAGACAAATGAAGGTCAATACACTCAATTAGGACCAAAATAGACTCATTACATCATCCTTTGGTTATCTACAATATCCTAGTGACTAAAATGGAGCCATTGACCAAAGTAAGACCAAATGAAGCTCAATACACTCAATTAGGACCAAAATAGGCTCATTACATCATCCTTTTGTTATCTAAACCTTCCTGGTGACTAAAATGGAGCCATTGTCCAAAGTAAGACCAAATGAAGGTCAATACACTCAATTAGGACCAAAATAGGCTCATTATATCATCCTTTGGTTATTTACAACATCCTAGTGACTAAAATGGAGCCATTGACCAAAGTGATGCCTTGGCATCTTTATCTAATTTTGTGGTTTGAATTCTAATAAATTGTGTTAGTTTAAAGTAATTTCAGTATGCTTTTAGGGTGAATTGAGTGTTTTTCGAATAAAATGGATTTTTCCTGGTTATATTATGTTTTGGGTATTATTTGGTGCTAATTTCAGGAATTGAGCAAGTAATTGATGAAGCAATAGCAACCGGAGAGGCATATTTGAAGGACCGATGCTGACGCCTTGCGCCTGATGCACGCAAGGCGCCTCAAAGTCAGAAACAATTCGGAAGATGTGCGGAAGGCTGGCGCCTTGCGCCTGCGCACGCGTTGCGCCCGAGTGGTCCTCCACTAGGCTGGCGCCTTGCGCCCGCGCGCGCGTTGCGCCCAGGACACATCCACAAGCTGGCGCCTTGCGCCCGTGCACGCGTTGCGCCGACTGGTCCTCCACAAGCCTGCGCATTGCGCCCCCTGGCGCCTTGCGCCCGAGTAGGATTTAACTGGTGGCGCCCTGCGCCCTGGAGAAACCACCCCATGCAGCGCGTCGCGTCCTCCCTACGCCTTGCGTCCGGATAAAAATGGAAACAGAGCATGTATAATTCAGGATTAAATCTGTTTGGATATTACTCTTGACTAGTTAACTAAAAACAAAATCCCTCTGTAATCAATTTAAATTCTAGACTATCTGATTATGTATAGGACTAGAATAGGGGGAAATTAGGTCATCTATTATCTGATCGATCATCTTGAATCCTTATTTTTTCAGCAGTAGCTTGTTTTTCATTCCAGTACTCTGTTTTTACTCTGTTTTTACTCTATTTTACAATACAATGAGTTATTCGTTCTTTAACCTGCTTTCTATCAATTTCTATGCTTTGTTTACTTTGATTATGAGTAACTAATTCCTTGTTAAGGATAGGGGAATCGTATCACTATGAATTAATCCGATGATTGCAAACCTTTGAATTCTATTTCTTCGATTCAGGTAACTACCTTATTGTTTTGTGTTGTTCTGAAGATTGGGAAATCGCTTTTCAACTTATCTTGGATTCATATGTTTATTTGGGAAAATAAGTGTGTGAATTAGCTCAAGGGAAATTGCTGGAAGGATTGATAACTAGGAATAGAGTCAAGACTTTTATGAACTTTGAATCAGTAAACATATTTTCTTTTCTGTGAAACGATTTGATCAAGGGATTGACTGATTGTTCATAGAAAAAGTGTTAAATTACCAAGGGATTGGAATTGACAATTTAAGATTCGTTCATTGAATTAAAGTTTTAAAATTTGAAGGCGAGCAATTGTTTTAATTATTTCAGAAGATACGTGAACCCGATTCCCTAACCTCTCATTCCTTGAAGTTTCAAAATTAGTTTACTGTCTGTTACTTTGATACTCTTTTGAATTTATGATTTCAAACCTTTCATCACCCTTAATTCGATTCGTCTAATTAGAAATTCACATCACGAAATCTTTGCTCAGTTCTTTAATCCTCGTGGAACAATACCCACTCACCGTGGACTTTATTACTTGTACGATTCGGTGCACTTGCCGAAGCCCTATCAAGTTTTGGCGCCGTTGCCGGGATTAATTGAAACTGACAATTAGAGTAATTGTGTGATTTCTAAATTAGATATTTTTATTTTGTTTTTACTCTAGTATTCCTTCACTGTGACGTTGGGAAGTGCTAGACCTCACTTTTATTCAGTTTGGTGTCTGTTTTGCATGCAAAAATAGAACGAACAGAGTTATACTTTGATCCTGAAATTGAAAGGACCTTGAGGAAGCTGAGACAAGCAAAGAAAAGAGCAGCAATGGCAGAAGAAGGTGATGGGCCGAGAGAACTTTGGAGACTATGCCACACCTACCACTAACGGGTATGGAAATAGTATTGTCCCACCACCAGTGCAAGCAAACAACTTTGAGCTCAAGCCTTCACTCATCCAATTGGTGCAGCAAGAACAATTCAGTGGAGGAGCTCTTGATGATCCTAATGTCACTTAGCTACCTTCCTCCACTTATGTGATACGATCAAAAGCAATGGTGTGAGTTCAGATGCAATTAAGTTGAGACTCTTCCCTTTTTCTCTTAGGGACAGAGCTAAACTATGGTTGCAATCACAGCCACTGGAAAGCATCAGTACATGGGATGACTTAGTTAGCAAATTTCTAGCTAAGTATTTCCCTCCACAGAAGCTAGCAAAGCTAAGGAATGACATCAACTCATTTGCTCAAAAGGAGGGAGAATCACTCTATGAAGCATGGGAAAGGTACAAGGAGATGCTCAGAAAATGTCCACACCATGCAATCCCTGACTGGCTACAAATTTAGACATTCTATGATGGAGTTTCTCAAAGTTCGAGAGTTATGATTAATGCAAGTGCTGAGGATCTCTTCATAGAAAGACGCCTGAGGAAGCTTTAGAGTTGATTGAGACAATGGCCGAGAATAATTTCCTATGTCCAAGTGATCGAACTCCATTAAGAAAAAGGTATGATGGAGTTAGACACATTGGATACTCTCTTGGCACAAAACAAGATGATGTCTCAACAACTAGCAACCACTCACAAAGCAAATGGGACAAATGCAAGTTGCTGCAGTAGGACCTCCAATTTCATCCTGTGAACTTTGTGGTGGGTCTCATAAGAATGAAGAATGCGACTTGTTCAAGGAAACTCCACCGGAGCAAGTAAACTACATGGGGAACCCTCCAAGGCAACAAAATGATCCATACTCCAAAACTTATAATCCGGGGTGGAGGAATCATCCAAATTTTGGATGGGGAAATCAAGGGCAGAAGCAATTCCATGCTCCAAATCAACAACCCCATTCATTCCTCCACAAGGTCCTCCTAAACCAACTTCACTGAGATTGCTATGGAGAAACTCACTCAATCTACTTCTACTTTTGTGCAACAAACCTCAAGTTTCATGCAGGAGACAAGGGCTAATTTCAAAATCAAGAGGCTTCTATAAGGAACTTGGAGGTGCAAGTTGGCCAAATAGCTAAACAACTCTCTGAGAGACCTGCAGGGATTTTTCCAAGCAACACAGAACCAAATCCTAAGGAGCATTGTAAGGCCATTCACTTAAGGAGTGGAAAAATACTTAAAGAACAAAAAGAAGAAAAGAAAGAGAAAGTGGAGGTACGGGACAAGAAGAAGAGAAAGAGCTTCCCAACATTGAAGAAAGAGAAAAAGAAGTACCCATGCAGGAAGAAGAGAAAGAAGAAGTTCAAGTTGCTCCATACAAGCCAAGGTTGCCATATCCTCAAAGACTTCAAAAGCAAAACCAGGAAAGCAATTCTCAAAGTTCTTGGACATATTTAGGAAGTTGCAAATAAACATCCCATTTGCTGAGGCACTTGAGCAAATGCCTTTATATGCAAGTTCATGAAGATTTGCTGTCAAGGAAGAGAACACTCAGGGAAGATGAAACAGTGATGCTCACAGAGGAATGTAGTTTTGTCATTCAAAAGAAGATGCCTCAAAAGTTAAAGATCCTGGGAAGTTTTATGTTCCTGCACCATTGAAGTTTGACCATTGGAAAAGCTTATGTGATTTGGGGCAAGCATTAACCTCATGCCTTGTCCATTATGAAGAAGTTGAACATAGAAGAAGTGAAGCCAACTTCTATTTCTCTGCAACTTGCTGATCGTTCAATCAAGTTTCCATTTGGTGTTGTAGATAATGCACTTGTCAAAGTTGATAAGTTCATTTTCCCTGCAGACTTTGTGGTGCTTGATATGGAGGAAGATGAAGACACTCTATTATCCTTGGGAGACCATTCTTAGCCACTGGAAGAGCTTTAATTGATGTGCAAAAAGGTGAGTTAACATTAAGGGTGCATGATGAAAAGGTAGTTTTAATGTTTTTAACTCTATGAAATTTCCAGTGGATCAAGAAATTGCATGAGGTTAGACACAATAGATCCTTGGTAGAGGAAGTGTTTGCATTAACTTGGGAGATGATGTTATAGAACAATGGCTTTGGTGGAAGGAATGATAAAAAAAACAAGAAGAGCTCAATATGTCAAATTCTGAGGAGCTGTTATTGAAGAAAAAAGAGGAGAAGCAAAAAGAGTTCTATTGAAGAACAGAGGAGCTGTTATTGAAGAAAAAAAGAGGAGAAGCAAGAAATTACAAAGCTGAATTGAAACCATTGCCTCCTTCTCTCAAATATGCTTCATAGGAAATGATGGTTCTATCCTGTGATAATCAATGCTTCACTAATGAAAAGAGGAAGGAGAATTACTGGAAGTGTTGAAGAAGCATAAAGGAGCAATTGGATGGAAGCTTAGTGTCTCAAGGGGATTAGTCCAACATGTGCATGCACAAAATCCTCATGGAAGAAGACTCAAAACCAGTGGTGCAACCTCAACGAAGACTAACCCCATCATGAAGGAAGTGGTGCTAAAGAAGTTCTGAGTTATGGGATGCTGGATTATTTATCCCATCTCTGACAGTCCTTGGGTGAGTCCAGTGCAAGTGGTACCAAAGAAAGGTGGCATCACGGTGGTGAAGAATGAAAACAATGAGTTAATTCTACAAGGACAGTGACTGGTGGAGATGTGCATTGACTACAGAAGATAAATGTGATCACTAGAAAGATCATTTTCCACTTCCATTCATTGATCAAATGTGGAGAGGTTGGCGGTCATCCATATTACTGCTTCTTGGATGGTTATTCAGGCTACAATCAAATTGCAGTAGATCCGTAGATCAAGAGAAGACATCATTCACATGCCCTTATGAATTTTTGCCTATCGAAGAATGCTTTCAGGTTGTGCAATGCACCCGCCACTTTCAAAGGTGCATGCTTTCTATATTCTCTGATATGGTAGAAAAATTCATTGAGGTATTTATGGATGATTTTTCTGTTTTTGGTAATTCATTTGAGTCCTGTCTCAACCATCTATCTTTAGTTTTAATGAGGTGCAAGAAACAAACTTGTTTTGAATTGGGAAAAATGTCATTTTATGGTAACAGAAGGTAATTGTTCTTGGACACGAGTTTCTTCCAAAGTATTGAAGTTGACAAAGCCAAAGTGGAGGTAATTGAAAAATTACTCTCGCCTATAAAGTTAAAGCAATGAGAAGTTTCTTGGTCATGCTGGTTCTATAGAAGGTTCATAAAAGACTTTTCAAATTGCAAAACCATTGAGTAGTCTTTTATGAAAGAATCACAATTTAATTTTGACAGTGAATGCATGTATGCCTTTGAAACTCTCAAAACCAAACTTGTTACTGCACCAATAATTTCTCCTCCTGATTGGTCCTTACCATTTGAATTAATGTGTGATGCAAGTGATTTTGCAATTGGGGCTGTTTTAGAACAAAGAAAAGACAAGTTGTTGCATGTTATTTATTATGCAAGTCGTGTATTAAATGATGCACAAAAAAATTATGCAACAACAGAGAAGGAATTATTGGCTGTAGTTTTTGCTTTTGATAAGTTCAGGTCTTATTTGGTTGGGTCAAAGGTAATAGTCTATACTGACCACTCTGCTCTTAAGTATTTGATGAGTAACAGATGCAAAGCCAAGACTGATTAGATGGGTGCTGTTGCTACAAGAGTTCAACATTGAGATCAGAGATAAGAAAGGCTCAGAAAACTTAGTGGCAGACCACTTGTCAAGGATTGCACAGGGAGAAGAGCAAGTGAGTAAGGTGCCAGTGAATGAAGAGTTTCCAGATGAACAACTCCTAGCAATACAAGTGTTACCATGGTTTGCTGACATAGCAAATTATAAAGCTGGGGGAAGGGTTCCAAGTGAAATGAATTGGAATCAGAAGAAGAAATTCTTGCATGATGCTAGGTACTTCTTATGGGATGAACCTTATTTGTTCAAAAGGTGCAGTGATGGAGTAATTAGAAGGTGTATCCCGGAAGAAGAAGTATATAGTGTTTTATGGCACTGTCATGGTTCTGAATATGGTGGACATTTCAGTGGAGAAAGAACTGCAGCCAAGGTCCTACAAAGTGGGTTATACTGGCCAACAATTTTCAAGGATGCAAGAGCTTTTGTAGAGAGATGTGATAGATGCCAAAGAACTGGAAACATATCAAGGAAGCATGAAATGCCTCAGCAGTTCATTCTTGAAGTGGATTTGTTTGATGTTTGGGGAATAGATTTCATGGGTCCCTTTCCATCCTCCTACTCCAACTTGTATATCCTGGTAGCAGTAGACTATGTATCCAAATGGGTTGAAGCAATTGCCTCCCCCACTAATGAGGCAAAAGTGGTGGTGAATTTTCTCAGGAAGATGATCTTCTCAAGGTTTGGAGTTCCTAGAACCTTGATTAGTGATGGTGGTAGTCACTTCTGTAATAAGCAATTGGAGAGTCTTCTACAAAAATATGGAGTCAAGCACAAGGTAGCCACCCATACCACCCTCAAACAAGTGGACAAGCTGAAATTTCCAATAGGGAATTGAAGAGGATCCTAGAAAAAGTGGTAAATGCTTCAAGAAAGGATTGGTCAAGGAAAATTGATGATGCACTGTGGGCCTACAGAACTGCGTTCAAAACACCAATTGGTATGTCTCCTTATCAACTTCTATATGGTAAATCTTGTCACTTGCCTGTTGAACTTGAACATAAATCATTTTGGGCCATAAAATTTTTGAATTTTGATGAAAAATTGGCAAATGACAGAGATTACTACAACTCAATGAACTTGACGAGTTTCGTAGTCAAGCTTATGATAATGCTAAGTTGTATAAGGAGAGAACCAAGCGGTGGCATGATAAAAAGATCACTCCAAGACAATTTGAACCTGGACAACAAGTTCTTTTGTTTAATTCAAGATTAAGGTTGTTCCCGGGTAAATTGAAGACAAGATGGTCAGGACCATTCACTATCACTAAGGTTTCACCTTATGGACATGTAGAGATCATGGACTCCAAATCTGAAAGAAAATTCACTGTCAATGGACAAAGATTGAAACATTATCTTGGGGGAGAGATCGACCGAGTCGTCTCGGTTCAAACATTCACCTGAGAAAATGTCATACGTCAAGCTAGTGACGTTAAAGAAGCGCTTATTGGGAGGCAACCCAATTAGTATCTTTTATTGAATTTTGATTATGTTCAGTTTCTGTTTAAAAAAAAAAAAAAATTTCTCCTAGCTGGCGCAGTGCGCCTCAGTGACGCATCGCGCCCTCATAAGCAGCTTCACCCAGCGCCTCGCGCTAGCACTGCGCGTTGCGCCTGGAAGACAGTAGCGAATAAAAGAAATTCGGACCCAGAGGCGCGACGCGTCCTCGTCGCGCCTTGCGCCCGAACTGTTTTGCTCTTAACGCGACGCGCCCGAATTTCAGTGTCCTTGGCGCCTTGCGCCTGAATTCAATCTCTTGTGGGCGCCTCGCGCCCGAATTAAATTCTTTGTGGCGCTTCGCGCCCGAATTTCAATTCACTTCGGCGCATTGCGCCCGAACTGCTTGGAGGCTGGCGCTTTGCGCCTGAAATTTTTCTCTGCTGGCTTTGCGCCTGAAATTCCTTCCCTGTTGGCGCCTCGCGCCTGAATTCAGTCTCCCTTGGCGCTTCGCGCCCGAATCTAATTTCTTTGTGGCGCTTGCGCCCGATTCAATTAATTTGGCGCCTTGCGCCTGATTCCTTTTCATCTTGGCGCTTTGCGCCCTCTCTATATTTGGGCGAGCAAGTCTCGCGCTAAAGAGCATAGTGGTAGCACCACTATAAGAAGAGAATCGGTCACTCCATTCTTCATTCATTCATTCATACATTTCTTCTTCAATCT
>CM024263.1:20818959-20869806 GCA_013621005.1 Aeschynomene evenia | reverse complement strand
GTAAGTTGTTCATTAACTATGAAGCAAGCATTTATTCCTTGTCTTTCTCAATGTTCAGATAATATAGATAATGCTATTGCTGAGTTAGTGGAATTTTTAGATAGAGATAGTATAGAAGTAGAGGGAAATCGTCAATGAGTCTTTGGTATGAAAATGATATAGAGCTAGAGTGTTGTTCGGCTTAGAATTTCTGTAAATTCTAAGTTTGGTGTTGGAAGAAATGCCAATTTTTTTTTGTTCTATTGAGCTAAAATATTAATGGGTTACTGTCATGGGGCTTCCTGTCTGTGTTGTGGTTCAATTTTGTTTACAGGAAATGGCACCATCATCCAAGAAGAGAAAGGGAAAGGAAGTGGCTGCATCTCCCTCTTACTACTCTCATCGTTTCCGGACAAAGAAAATGAAGACTACTACAATTCAGTGGTAGTGAACAAATCAATCATTCCGGAAATTGGTTTGCCTTTAGAGAGGGGGAATTCCCAGAAATCCCAAGAAGAGATTGATCGAAGAGGGTGGAGGCTGGTGTGTTCACCTCCTGGAATTGTGGGAATGCAAAGGGGCTAGAATTCTATGCAAACGCATGCAGTCAGAAAAGACCAAAGAAAGGAGTTCAAGAGCTTCCTCAGAGGAAAAGAGATGACTTCAGCTCTGAATGGTGGAAACAGTTTTGAATCTTGAAGTCAATCCAGAAAATCACCTTTTGGATATGTGCACAGGTTGAAAGGAAACAGAAGCTGCAAACGGTGCTGCAGGAGATCGCAAACCCGGGGCTAACTGGAGGATGGATAATACACGGCAACCCAGTTCAGCTAGCTCGGGGAGACCTTATCCTGTGGCCAGAGGATGGCTAGAATTCATCAATCGCTCCATCCTCCCGAGCACTCATCATTCTGAGGTAACGGTAGATAGGGCAATAATGATCCATTGCCTTATTACCAAGGAACAAGTTGATCTGGGCACTGTATTATCCAAGGGTATAGCAAGATTTGTCTACTCAGCAAGACTGACCTTGGGATTTCCGTGCCTCATTCAGCGCCTTACTGAAGCTGCAGGAGTAGTGATTGAAGGTGACTCTCCCATCCTGGTGCCTAGACCAATAACTGCTGCAGCCCTTGGAAGATCAAGGAGGAAGGACACTGGTAAGGAACCTGAACTCCCATCTGTTGCCCCTCCAGAGGAACCTATGGAGGACATACCAATAAGACTCAGCAGCGACAGGAGTTTACGGACGTGCAGAAGCTGAGGGTCGAGTTGGACGACTTCAGAAACTACTCTCATGACATGTTCTCCTACCTTGTTCATGCATTCCATAGGATGGCTCCAGAGAAATTTCCTGAATGTCAACTAGCTGTAAAACAAAGTGGGAATACAGGGAGCCCAACCCCTCAAATGAAGAGGAGGAGGAAGAAGAAGAGGATGATGAGGATGAGGACCAAGGGGAGATTGACCACCCCCTCAGGTAAGTTTTTAATTTATGAATTTTAATTTTTCTGTGTGAGTCGAGTGTTGTTATTGGTGTTTGTTATTAGTGTCGTGTTATGTCTTGTGTTGTGTAAAGGAGGGATGAACAATTGTAAAAAGAACAAGAGTGATTGTAATGGGTAAGGCTAACTTAAGAATGTGATCAACATGTATGAATGAATTGGAAAAGAAATAATGAATAGGGAGGTAACAAAAGAAATGATGCTGCAGAAAATAGTTATAGTGGTTCTTGGAGTATTCTGAAAGACAACTGTGTTGATAAATAAGTACATAAATGTAGTGTGAAGTCTCTGGAAAATAGATGAAAATGTTTGAACTGTGATAAGTAAAAAAAAAAAAATTCTAAGGCTCTGAGCACCAATGGCTAAGGGACATCTTCACTCTTATTTTAGAACCTAGCTATGTGCTTGTGGTGTGAGTGTTCAGGGACAGGCTTGGGTAATTAGATTCGAGGGTGCTTCATCACCTAGCGTCTTGGCCAACGGACCGGGAACGTTAATCGAAAACTCATCTTAAAAAGCTACCCTGAGACTAAGCATTTAGAGTCATGAATCTCAAAGAGAAAAAGGCACGAGCACTACCCCAAAGATTATGAGAAAGCTAATTCATCTGAGTGAAATTAAAAAGTAAATGACTTTGCACTACATGGTTGTGAAATGAAAACATAGTTGGTAGATAGAGATCTCTTGAAGAACCATTCTAACATGATCTGTAGTATAAGTCTGCGTGTCTTCCCTATTGCACAATGAATTGTTGAAAGTTATAAAGTAATGAGAAAGTGCAAGTAGTCTTAGTTCTGGTAGTTGGCCTTACTAGTTTCATCATTCGAGTTTTGGAAATTCTTGTTCTTAACTCCGGTGCACTGCTTTGTGTTTGTTCTCTTTTGTTGCTTGAGGACAAGCAACACCTTAAGTTTGGTGTTGTGATGCCTTGGCATCTTTATCTAATTTTGTGGTTTGAATTCTAATAAATTGTGTTAGTTTAAAGTAATTTCAGTATGCTTTTAGGGTGAATTGAGTGTTTTTAGAATAAAATGGATTTTTCCTGGTTATATTATGTTTTGGGTATTATTTGGTGCTAATTTCAGGAATTGAGCAAGTAATTGATGAAGCAATAGCAACCGAAGAGGCATATTTGAAGGACCGATGCTGACGCCTTTCGCCTGATGCACGCAAGGCGCCTCAAAGTCAGAAACAATTGGGAAGATGTGCGGAAGGCTGGCGCCTTGCGCCTGGATGAACTTCCAAGGCTGGCGCCTTGCGCCTCGCGCGCACCTTGCGCCTGGATGAACTTCCCAGGCTGGCGCCTTGCGCCTGCGCACGCGTTGCGCCCGAGTGGTCCTCCACTAGGCTGGCGCCTTGCGCCCGCGCGCGCGTTGCGCCCAGATGACATCCACAAGCTGGCGCCCTGCGCCCTGGAGAAACCACCCCATGCAGCGCGTCGCGTCCTCACTACGCCTTGCGTCCGGATAAAAATGGAAACAGAGCATGTATAATTCAGGATTAAATCTGTTTGGATATTACTCTTGACTAGTTATCTAAAAACAAAATCCCTCTGTAATCAATTTAAATTCTAGACTATCTGATTATATATAGGACTAGAATAGGGGGAAATTAGGTCATTTATTATCTGATCGACCATCTTGAATCCTTTTTTTTTTTTTCAGCAGCAGCTTGTTTTTTTCATTCCAGTACTCTGTTTTTACTCTGTTTTTCAATACAATGAGTTATTCGTTCTTTAACCTGCTTTCTATCAATTTCTATGCTTTGTTTACTTTGATTATGAGGAACTAATTCCTTGTTAGGGATAGGGGAATCGTATCACTATGAATTAATCCGATGATTGCAAACCTTTGAATTCTATTTCTTCGATTCAGGTAACTACCTTATTGTTTTGTGTTGTTCTGAAGATTGGGAAATCGCTTTTCAACTTATCTTGGATTCATATGTTTATTTGGGAAAATAAGTGTGTGAATTAGCTCAAGGGAAATTGCTGGAAGGATTGATAACTAGGAATAGAGTCAAGACTTTTATGAACTTGAATCAGTGAACATATTTTCTTTTCTGTGAAACGATTTGATCAAGGGATTGACTGATTGTTCATAGAAAAAGTGTTAAATTACCAAGGGATTGGAATTGACAATTTAAGATTCGTTCATTGAATTAAAGTTTTAGAATTTGAAGGCGAGCAATTGTTTTAATTATTTCAGAAGATACGTGAACCCGATTCCCTAACCTTTCATTCTTTGAAGTTTTCAAAATTAGTTTACTGTCTGTTACTTTGATACTCTTTTGAATTTATGATTTCAAACCTTTCATTACCCTTAATTCGATTCGTCTAATTAGAAATTCACATCACGAAATCTTTGTTCAGTGCTTTAATCCTCGTGGGAACGATACCCACTCATCGTGGACTTTATTACTTGTACGATTCGGTGCACTTGCCGAAGCCCTATCAGAAGGTCCTCCATGGGGCTGAGCTTAGATACCAGAAGCTAGAGAAGACAACCTATGATTTAGTTCTCACTGCAAGAAGAGTCCGCCAGTACTTCCAGGCCCACCCGATTGAGGTGAGGAACGACCTGCCAATCCGTCAAATACTTCAGAAGCCAGACATGGCCGGTAGGATGATCACTTGGTCCGTGGAACTCTCGGAATTCGACATCCACTTTGAAGTCAGGACAGCAATCAAGGCCTAAGCCTTAGTAGACTTTGTGCGTGAATGGGCAGACCAACAAGGTCATGTCGAAGAAAGGAGCTGGAAGCTCTTTGTTGATGGATCCTCCAACCCTTGGGGAAGCGGGGCAGGAGTGATCCTGGAAAGTAGTGACAAGGTCCGAGTAAAGATGTCAACCAACTTTGAGTTCAAGACCTCTAACAACCAAGCGGAGTATGAAGCTGTAATAGCGGGCTTGAACTTGGCCCAGGACATGGGCGTGAAGAAGATCTTGGTATGCACAGACTCACAAGTGGTGGCATCCCACATAGGCGGGGAATATCAAGCGAGGGAGTAGAAGCTGAAGAAGTACTTAGAAAAGGTCCGGCTTCTCATTTCCGACTTCGAGGAGGTCAGGGTGGAACACATCCCTAGAGAGCAAAATGTTAGAGCCGATGTCCTATCCAAATTGGCCAGCACCAAACCTGGGGGAAATCACAAGAGCTTGATTCAAAAGACAGTGAGGGCCCCAACCATAACTCAGGCAGGAGAGGTCGGAACCATTCCCCAAGTCGGGGTGACCCCCTATTGGGGAACGGAGATTGAGGAGTATCTGGAACTTGGGACTTTGCCCTCTGACCAAGACAAAGCAAGGAAAGTGACGAAGGAGGCTCCATTCTACACCATGGTAAATGGGGGAGTTGTATAAGAGAAGCTTCTCCCAACCACTTCTCAAATGCTTGAAGCCTCAACAAAGTGAATATGTTCTAAGAGAGATTCATGAAGGAGATGGAGGGCACCACCCAGGAGGGAGGTCCCTAGCATTGAAGACCCTAAGGGCAAGGTACTACTGGCCAACCTTGACTAAGGATGCGGCTGAGTTCGTGAAGAATTGCCCTAAGTACTAGGAACATGCGCACTTTCATGTAGCACCTCCAGAAGAGATGACCTCGATTGTGAGTCCTTGGCCTTTTGATAAATGGGGTATTGACCTCCTAGGGCCATTCCCCATAGCTCCAGGGCAGGTTAAATATCTGATAGTGGTCATCGACTATTTCTCCAAGTGGATCGAGGCCGAGCTCTTGACCTCCATCTCGGGAGCTCAATGTCGGAAGTTTGTGCGGAAGAACATCTTCACGAGGTTCGGGATCCCGGCCTCCATCATCACCGACAATTGAATCCAGTTCACAAACAGGAAGTTTCAGAGCTTGCTGGAAGGTTTCAGGGATACCCACCACTTCACTTCAGTAGAACACCCCCAGGCCAATGGGCAGGTGGAAGCAGCCAACAAAGTCATCCTCATGGGGTTGAAGAAGAGATTAGATCAAGCAAAGGGGCTATGGGCTGACGAGCTAGGGAGTGTCCTATGGTCTTACTGAACAACCCCCCACTCAGCAACAAGAGAGACTCCCTTCAAGATAGTATATGGTTCAGATGCTATGATCCCGGTGGAAATCGATGAGCCCAGCTGGAGGGTCGTAGCCTATTCGGAGGTGGACAACGAACAGAGAAGAAGGGAAGACTTAGACCTCGTACCTGATCTCAAAGAAGAAGCACACGTCTGGGAAGTCGAGCTGAAAAGGAGGGTCGCCAAGAGATACAACGCCAAGGTCATCCCGAGAAGCTTTGAAGAGGGAGACCTTGTTCTCCGCAGAGCCAACATCGGGCCTTCGACTCTGGGACAAGGGAAGCTAGCTCCTACTTGGGAAGGCCCCTACAAGATCAAAGAAGTGCTAGGAAAGGGCGCATACAAGCTTGTCACTCTATCAGGAACTGCAATTCCGAGGTCGTGGAATGTCACCAACCTCAGGAAATTTTATGTCTAATTTTCTTTTGATGTAAGACCACGACCCGTCGGATACTCTTTTTCCTCCCCTAGGGTTTTCCCACTGGGTTTTTCTAGGGAGGTTTTAATGAGGTCTGACCTCGTGGGCCGGATGGACAAATAGCCACCGGTTTTTCAGTATCAGATCAATGAAAAGTCTTCATATGTTATATCTCATTCTCGGTCGCACAAAACAACTACTTCAACTTAAGGAGTGTAAACTCCCAATCGCCTAATGTCTCCAAGAAAGGGGACACCGACACATTAACTTGTCTAAGATATAAGTCAAGAACGCTCGACCTCGCACCCAAAGACAGGACCATGCCTCAGTCTAGTCGGAAGGAGGCCAGGGGCTCCCAAAAACAAACAAGTCTAATAAGCTCACAAGAAGCGCATCTCTTAAGCTCGTTGATAAGGCACAAATCACCAAATGGAAAAGCAAAGAAGATCTCGAATAAGATAATAAGAAGCATCAACATCCAAAATATGAATATCCGAGTACAAAATAAAAGGACCAAAGCCCTACAACAAAATAAAGAGGGGTCCAAAGCCCCACCCCAAAATAAAGGGTCCAAAGCCCTACTACAAAGCAAAGGAAAGGTTCAAAGACCTACTACATAAATAAAGGGAGCTCAAGGCCCCATTACACCAAAAGGTAACACCTAAAGACATAAGCTACAAGTAGCAAACACAACTTAGCCAAGATCAAGAGCTACTCATCAGGGATCGGAACAATCTTTCCATCCTGAACACAATTCATCTCACCCACCTCTGAGAAATCCACATCAGACACGTCATACTTGCGGCGAAGCACCACCCGCACCTGATCGAGAATGTTCCGGTAGAGAACTGAATACGCTTCATCCCAGGAGCGAATAATGTCAGCTCGATCTTAGGCTATCTCCTCCTTCGAGGCCTCCAGCTCGCTGTAAGAACCCTCCCAAGTCTGATTCTCTTCCAGCAGACCCGAAATCCTCTGATCTCGGGTATCCACATCCTCCTGCAAAAACGAATTCAAGCGAGTCAAATCAGCCACATTCCTCTCAAGACTAGCCCGCTGCAACTCCACCTCCTCAGCATGCTCCTTCAAAGCCTTGGAAGTCTCATCCTTCCTCTTGCAGAGACCCTCAAGGGTTGTCTTCTCTTTCTCCAGCTTCACAACCTTTGCTTTCAAGGAGGGAATCTGAGCCATAGCTTCCCGATGCAGATGAAGCAATCCAGTCGCTCTCAAAAGGTGACGGGTGGCTTCGTGCAGAAGAGAATCGTGGTCTTGCGCCTCTACCCAACGACGAAAGGGGCGAGTGGCGATGGCCCCATCCATGAAATCAACAAGGGGAAAGTTTGGGTCAGTCAGAGATTGATTTTCCATATCAGAACACAAAGCTTCGGGAGCGAGTTAGCTCACTCTCTGGGGCGGGGGATATCGAACTTTGGAACTCGGCTCTAGAACCTTCCTTTTCCCCTTCCCCTTCCCCTTCTCCTTCCCCTTCTCCTTCCCCTTCCCCTTCCCCTTCTTAGACTTCGTGGAAGAAGAAGGTGGAGGTGGAGGAGGAGAAGCTGAAGGAGAGGAGGAGGCGCCGCTAATAGTTTGAACATGAGCAGTAGCGGAAGACGCATCCTCTCTCTGAGCTGAAGCCTCTGCACCGAAAGTGGCATCTGTCTGGGCCCTCCCCTTCAAAGCTCGAAGTCGAGCATGACTGCATACTCATATCTGCAAAAAAGAACAGTTCAAATCCAAAATAAGGAACACATGGTATAAAATATAGGAAAAAGAAGAATAAAAGCTAAGACAAAGTTTAAGATCAAATCAAAGGCGACCTAGGATGTGAGCCTCCGACTTCTCAGAAGTGTCCCCTAGGACAGTTTTCAGCAACATATATTTTCTCGTCTGCGACCCCCAAACACTCCTTATAAACTCCACGACATTAAGCTCCCTAGAAGAAAGATGCTCATCTCCATAGCGAGGGGTAGTAGGCTCGGGCATCCAATAAAGGGGAAATAGGGGAAATCCACGAGGATTAGTAAAGAACGCTTGAAAATCAGGAGCCGCCACCACCTTGAAATACTTATCTTGAAAATGATGTCACGAAGATTCTGGTGCCTCGAAGAACTTACAATGGGGTGCCGCCCTCAACGAGGCCCAGCCTCGCCGCGAGTTCTTGGTAGGCTTTGTGAGAATGAAGAGGCGGAAGAAGCTCTTGACAAAGAGGGGAAACCCTAAAGTCTCACACACGAATTCAAAGCCCCGAATCATAGCCCAACTATTGGGATGAAATTGAGAGGGGGCCACCGCGCCATCTCGTTAAGCACCTCAACTTCGAAAGGAGTAAAGGGGAACCTCACCCCAACCCGTCTGATTACTTCGTGGCACATGAACATATAATGTGCACTCCCACTTGGGGAACCGGAACAAATTCTCTCAAGATCAGGGAATAAAGGAACCTCAGCATATGCACGGAGATATCGGACCCCGATCCGAGATCGGGTGCCCACCACCACGTCACTATAACGAGCAACTAGAGAGAGATCCAAGGAAGGGGGAATCTCCAACTCCGGGTCATCCATAACCTACAAAGGGAAACCACCATAAACAACTAAGGTCAAAAGGTACAAGAAAAGGAGACTATCCTAAGCAAACAACTACCTAGAGCAACCTAAAGGTGGTTCCCTTATTCTACAATTTCTATGACTACCCTCAACATTTAGAGCCCTTGAGTTGTTTGTTCAACAACTAGAACAAACAAAAAGTAAAGAAAAATAGAACACACCTCTCTTTAAAGCAAGGACACAAGATCTCCCACGAATTGAAGATAAACTTCGAGTTCGACCAAGAAGCTCCTGAGCACCTACACAAAGGCAATACGAATATTAAGGTTACAAAGTGAAAATTTACACAAGACCAAGGAAATTAAAGGTTGATAAACTAAAATTTCTAAAGGCAACAGGATGTATAAAATACACCCAATAACGACCTCGGATCGGAAGAACGCGAGCGCGGCACAAGGTGCAATCTCGGGATAAACTAGGAAGATCAAAGCTCCCACTACACATAAATGACACGGGAATTAGAATTGCAAAAATTAACTCGCTGCAAATTTACTAAGGCAAACTCGGAAACCATTAAAATCAAGTGGGAATTAAAAATCCCTTGAGATTAAAGTACAGTAACAAAAGAGGCACAACTTTGACATGGGGACATTACCTGAATCCGAAAATAGTGCAGGCAACCTCGAAGGAACTCAGAACTCAGAGCTTGGACCTCGGCCTCGGACGGACTTTGGATCCTTCACAAACCAGCAACCTCGGAATAGTGGCGAGCCCAGGGTGCGAAGCTCGGACAACCGCGCAACCGGAACAACCTCGGAGCTTGGACCTCGACCTCGGACCGACTTCGGAAACAGCTGCGACAGGCACCTGCGTACTGCGACAGCAAGCTCGGAAGGGCAGCAGAAGCTTGGACACGAGCTCCCCCCATCTCGGATCTGCAGTGAAACAGAAACAGCAGTCGCGCAACCTCGGACCTCGGACCTCGGACCTCGGACCTCGCAACTCCACCTCGGAAGAAGGTTAGAACTCGGACGCGACTCGAACCAAGCGGTAGTGGCGAGCTCGGAAATGGCAGCGACGCAGGGACCCGAGGTATGTGGGATCTGGATCTTGGAACAGCGGGCACACCACCCGAACGGCGGCAGCGAGCTTGGAAAGACAACAGTAGCTCGGACGTCAGGCGCGGTGAACGCGGAACAGCGCCTGCAACGGTTGTCTTGGACAGCAGGCCCCCGTGAACTGGTGCAACGGCGGCTGCTCGAACTCGGAGTCGGCGACACACTATCTCGGGGCTATTGAGAAGGCTCGAGCTTGTTCCGAGCTCCCATACAAGTCAGAGAGACAATGGAGAACAGTTTAGGAATCATTCCATGCTATAAAACACTTTCTGTAAGCAAATGAGAGAGGTCTTTCCAACAAGAAAACAGAGCAGCGGGAAAAATTTTGAAATTTAGAAAAAGAGAGCAAATGGTAGGGATCTAATGAATATATAACCCTTGGAAGAAAATGAGTTTGCTAGGGCTGGGAAAGAAATTCACAAGGCCCATGAGCCTAAAAATAAACCTAAGGTAATTTAATGAAGTATAAAATAAAATAATATTGAAGTAATGCCGGCAAAGACCAAGGGATAAAATTGATGAGCTAGAACCACAAATTGATGAGCTAGAACCACTGGACGGAAGTGGAAGACCGGAATTAACAAATATTAGTTTTGCGGATTAGCAAGAGCTTTAACTCAACACCCGACATTAACTGTCTCATGCTGAGTTGGGGGCAAGTGTTATGGGATAAACCTCTAGACCTCCAACTCCGTCACGATCAAAGGCTCCCGCGATGATCAAACTCATCCCCGGGACGCCCGACTTCGACAGCAAACATCTCCGAGGTCGGATCCCGCTCCACCTCGGAGCTAGTAAGGACCTGGGGGCAAGCTCCGGACTTGATCAAGGACATCCCCGAGAAGTTAAAATACTCGCTCCCCTCGGAGCCTAGCTCGCCCACGAACTAGGACCTCTAACACTTTCATGAGGTCGGATTCACTCAGGGACCTTGGGATTAGTCACAACCCTGAGCACTCCCTGACCCCACTTCACCATGGATGACCCACCAATCACCCTTCTAGAATCATCCAGATTTTGGATGGGCCATAATAAAATTACTATAAATAGGGGTGGATGACATTGTTCCCCAAGATAATCTTCAATCCCTTACTCACACTCTACATCTTGAGCCATTACTGACTTAAGCATCAGAGGTCCTTTCAGGTCACCACCCCTCGTCCCTTGGAGTCGGAGCAGACGGGGTCGGAGCAAACGGAGTCGGAGGAGGCGCCTCCCTTGCTCACCAACTCGGAACACCACCAATCCATCTTGGAGAGGACCCCCTAGGTAACACTCATTACAGATGTAAATATCCAACTGAAATGAGAAAAAATTATCGAAAAAATATGAGTTAAAAGAAAAAGTAAGTAATAAAATTAATCAAACTCATATATTTTATAAGTACAGTAGAGTTAAATCTCAAATTGGTCCTCCACTTTGCATGTGTGAATCAAATTAGTCATCCACTTTAATTTTTGCTCAAAATAGTCCTCCACTTTGCAATATGTGAATCAAGTTAGTCCTCGTGACGTTATTTCTTATAATTCCATTAACTTCTGCTATGCTAATGTGGACGGTTTAATACCAACTTAACAAGTGACATGTAACCCTATAAATACATATAACTCATATTAGTCCTCCATTTTATTTATTTTGAATCAAAATAATCACCCACTCTTATTTAAAGAGAACCATTTTGATTCAAAACAAGTAAATTGGAGTACTTATAGGAATTATGGATTTCTAGGATTACATGATACTTACTAAGTAAGCAATAAATAGTCTATATCAGTAGAAATTAACAGAGTTATAACATAAAAAATAAATAGAGGACCAACTTGATTCACAAAGTGCAAAGTGAATGACTATTTTGAACAAAAATTAAAATGGAGGACTAATTTGATTACGAATACAAAGTAAATGACCAATTTGAGGTTTAACTTAGTAGAGTATTTGAAAGTGATGAATATTTGAATAACATTACAAATAATATTATTGCTTTAATTATTAAGATGGTTGCGTATAATCTGAGAGTGACGACTCTATTTATTATTCACCCATAACGTATGTCACGGGTCGTTATTATTAGGACTTTAATTAATAGTGATAAGATGGTGATATGGGATCCGATGGTGTAAAACAAAAAAAGGTTTAATTACTCTGGAGGTCCTATAGTTCCATTGATTTTTTAAATGGGTCCCTATATTTAAAATTTTTATAATTGAGTCCCTATATTTTAAAATAAATTTTAATTAGGTCCCTAACACTAACTTTGTCACTTAGCCACATTTTAGAAGTGTGGTTAAAGATAAAAGAAAAAAATTACAACATTTTAATTATATGGTATTTATAATAAAAAAAATAATAGTATTATTAAATTTTATTTATATTTTATTTATCTTTTAGTTTTACATTTTTATAATTTTGTTTTATTTCATATTATATTTTATTTATTTATTATTTAATTAATTAATTTTTATATTTATTTTTATTTTGAATAAATTTATATTTATATATTATGACAATTAAATTAAAATAAATAAAGAATATAAAAATAATTTAAATAAATTAAATATAAAATAAATATTTTAAATTATCTTTCTTAAATTCTTATTAACTTTTTTTATTTAATATTTTTTACTTTAAGACATTTTTAATTTTAGATTTATTTTATTTTTACTTTAATTTTATGTTATATATAATTTCAATTAAATTTTATTTTTAATTTTATAATAAATAAAAATAAATTTATTCAAAATAAAATAAATATAAAAATAAATTAATTAAATTAAAAATAAATAAAATATAATATGAAGCAAAATAAAATTACAAAAAATAAAAAAATAAAAGATAAATAAAATTTAATAATACTATTAATTTTTCTTTTCGTTATAAAAACCATATAATAAAAATGGTGTAATAATTTTTTATTTTATCTTTAACCACACTTCTAAAATGTGGCTAAGTGACAAAATTAGTGTTAGGGACCTAATTAAAATTTATTTTAAAATGTAGGGACTCAATTACACAAATTTTAAGTATAGGGACCCATTTAAAAAATCGATGAAACTATAGGGATCTCCGGAGTAATTAAACAAAAAAAACATTATCAATACCTTCCTCGTCCCTTTATCAATAACTCTCTTTTTGTTTTTCTACTATTATTTGGTATTCAGGATAAGTGGCCGTGATTAATTCTTTTAAAAATTGGAGCTCTCTTGTAAATAAATAAATTTTAAATTACGATATTTTCTTTGTACATATTATTAAAAATTTAATAAAATTTCATGTATAACAAAAATATATATTCAATCTCATGCATAGTATAGAAATATGATTTTTAGACTCACTAACACCAATAGTATTCACCCTCATTCATTCACCAACTCTGTGTATTAGTTGTAATTGGATATACATTGAATGTGATAATGTTATACATAAGTAATGTTTTTAAATTTAATAAATCTTTAATTAAATATTTAAAAAATTCAACTAATTACTAACTTATAAGTATCCTACACTTATCAAATCAATTTATTTTTCCCGTCAATTGTAGAATATGATGTAGTAGTCTATGACAAATTTTCATATCACACTAGTAATTAATTATTATAAATCTCTGAGTGACTTGATCATATATCTTTTCTTAAGATTTTATGACAGGGTTTGTTGTTTTTATTGTGAGTCAGTATTCTATTTTGCTCTCGTTTTCATGATGTTAATTAGTTTATGCTTTCTTTTCTCATTGTGTCTCAGGATTATCTTAATGACACAGGCAACGACCCAATTTTTCTTTTTTTCCGTGATGTTGATTGGTTTTCAAAATAATTATATATATAAATATGAGTTTAATTATGGTACATTGACAGTGTAAAAAATTTTACACTGTCAGCCGATCACATCCATTGATTTGTATGACTTTTTAGTTAGTGGGTGGTTGAGTTAAAGACTTTTGATGATGTGTCAATTCATGATTGGATGTCTGTGTAAAATTATTTTACACTGACAATGGATTGAAATTAAACTCTATAAATATATATATAAACTCTATATAGTGTATATTTTCGTTTAAAGATTGACATAAGGAAGGTCATATATAATTTAAAGAAAGGAATGACTCAAGAGACCACTTTTAAAAGTTAAAACTTCACTCAATATTAAGGTGCACTTGGTTCATAGATTTTATTTATAAGAATATCATTTCTGATAAAACTATTTCCACAAGGAATAATTTTATAAGAATAACATTTCTGATAAATCTATTCCCAAAATGAATAATTTTTTTTTTCTGTAAATGCTTGTTTCATGAAATAATTTATATTTTTGAAAATATATTTATTTAAAAAAATTTAAGACTGATGAGTCTCTAGAATGAGTCGACGAGCTTGAATGACGAGCTAATGGGCTCGAGTGACAAGTCAATGGACTCTAATGGTGATAAAAAGAAGTTGTAATATTTTATTCTTACAATAATCTAACATTTTTATGCGAAAAATGAGAATGAAAATGAATTGTCAAAATGAGTGAGAATGAAAATGAATTTTCAAAAATGAGTTAAACATTTTCAAATCTTAAATCAAATATGAGAATAATTATTTTCATCATAATAATATTTTTAAAATATTAAAATATGAAAAATATTTTGTATACACCACAAAATCAGTCATTATCAGTCATCATATGCAATAAGTCAACTTTTTAAAATTATTAATTAAACTTTTAATATTATACATTAATCTAACATTTTTAAAAGTTAGATTAATAATTTTAACAGATTAAGTCATTGTATATGGTGACCAATTTTGTGATGTAGACATAATATTAGTCTTAAAATATTCCGGGAATAAAAAGCCCCGGTAATGTCCGCACCTGAGAATAAGTGATACTTACGTAGAACACTCCACTCAATGAATTGGTTTGTTGGATTGGATCTTTTAACTTCAAATTAAATACTTCATGACAAATCCATAATTCATTATTAAATGATTCATGATTTTTAAATTTGAAATGAGTGAAAAGTAAGCATTAAGGGCGGAAGTAGATAGGAGTCAATATTTAATAAATTAATTTTATATAAAGAGAATATACTTGATAAGTTTTATTATTATTTTAAAATTTAAACAAAAATTATCATAAATAATTAAAAGTTGAAGTCTTGTAGAAGATTTGACTTACATAATACCTTGATTATTCTGTTTAGTATATTTTTAAGAGGCAGAGTGATATTAAGTTACACATACATATATAGTACTTGACAATTATTGTTTATAGATGATGCTATATATTATTATAAGGCAAGGTTCATGACATGACAGTTTCTAATGCCAAAATGCTTATGTTACAGAAACCAATTGGATCTACACCGTAGAAATTCTACATGTTATCATGTCCTTTAATTGAGCTTCAATTAACATAAAAGCTGGTCAGGACCCTCATCCTATTTGTTGAATAGTGGGTTTAAAATTTGGAGGGAAAACATGGATAATGATTGTTGATGGATTTGTACACAGATGTACAGTGATAACCTACATCAATTACACCTACAGAGTACTGTTACGTCATATGGAAACCATATTTCTTCCCTTGTTTATTTACCATTATTTTTTAAAATGCTCATTTACAGTAGACTAAAACTAATGCTTGTTTGGTGGTTTTGACACTATTGGGTTGCCTGCGGTGTAATGATTGCATAGTAAAGTATGACTATGCATTTCTTTTTAAACCATCCAATGGATGTTGCTGCAGGCTATCAATCACAAAAATGGTGGTTTTTGCCATTGGTTGGGACAAATTCATTCAATATTTTCGATTTGATAACTCATATATGTCGTGATCAGCTCTCCAAAAGGTGGTGTGTGGCTGCATCTGTCGACTTTGAAACAGGTTCATCTATAAATGGAGAACAAATCTTTGTTTCAACCGTGTGCTTCCTTTTTCTACTTTTGAAAATTGCATCTGGTTTGTACGTATTCCTTTTCATCTCCATTTACTACATTTTCTACTAACAACCAAAATGACTTCCTTTACTCATGTTACTTTTTCTCATATCTTCTTTATCTGCATGTTGACTTCTCAAGTGCTCTTTTTTTCCATTTTTTGTTATATCAGGCAAAATGACTGCCTGTCCTGTTTTTCCTGTTTTGGTTCCTCATCATCTATTCTATCGTTACTTTTATCTAGAGATGGATGCACCGGTGGTATGACTCTAAACTCATTGCTTCTGATTGTGTTTTACAACTGCATCAGTTATATAATAATGATAGACATTTAAAATATTTATTCATTCCACTTTAGCATACATCCTTATTTTCATAATAGGGGTGTTGCAAGCAATGACAGATTTAATGTTCGTTTATTTCCATTTTCCGACTACGTCTGGTACCAAATTTTCCTTTATTTGTCCTTTTATGTGTTGTATTGATAATGCCTAAGAAAGCTTCGATTTACTATATTTGTTAGAAAATTCAACAAAATCGTACCTTGTAACTAAATGATCTGCATTTTATGTTTAATCTATATGCATGTTATCATGCAATCATTCTACAATACTTAGTTTCCACTATTTGTCAACTATGTTACTTTTCTTTGTTATATTATTTTCCTTTTCTGCGCTAATGTATAAAGTCGTTCATTGTGAACTTCTTCGATTTTCTGAACCAATTCATTTTTTTTATTCAGAGAAATCCTTGCATGCCGTCAAATTTTTATAGAATTTTCAAAGATGAAGTGATTACCTTCATAAGATTCGTAGATCCATACAATAATGTTACTGTGGTGATGCTGAAAAAGGGATGACTTCGTGGTTATTTGGATGTTGGCTACAATCACCTTATTGACCACTACCATTTATGTTATGGTGGATGGCTTAAAGTGTATTATGCTGGATATGATACCTTCTACATTCGTGTTAGGGACGTAGCTTTCCATAAGGTCCCTTACCCATATGCAGCCAATCCAGTGATACATATTGATCCTTATGTTAAGGATTTCTTCAACAATGCTTATTTTGATCCTTATCTAGAAATTATGGACTCTACTGATTTATTTGATTTTGTTGATTCTCACATGGTTGATTTGGATGACGATGGTGATGGGCAACTACAAAAAACATCATCTTTGGGTGGAGAACAAACTGCACATGTTAACACTGGTGCTGAGCTTATTGGTAATGGGCAGATAAGTATGTTGATTTAAGAAGGTGGAGGCTCGGGTGCATCTATGCATGATCCTATCATGCTTCTGGACTCATGCTCTGAACTTTCACACGATGCTGGTTTTGATCAGACAATTGTTCCTGATTCACAACCGTTAGAAAACTAATGCAGTTGCACAATATGTACCAGTTATTGATCGTGGAATTCCAACATCTACTGAAAACACCATTGTTGTCAATGTCGTGAATGATGTGTCTGATTCTCAAGATGAATCTCAGGTCCTGAATGGTGATGGGAAAACTGACAATATTGTTTTACCAGAAATTAATTATGCTAATTCTAGTTGTGATGTAGATGTAGAAAATATTAATGACATTATTGATTCATTGGGTGATGATGCAGATAATGAGGATGTTGATGATGTTGACTTGATCTGTGTTGATGACGGGGGGATTGAATACTTCTCATGTGAAAAAATGGTTACCCCAGGTCAGGCTACTGGAAGTGCAATGGTTAGTTTTTATGATTTTTTTTTTCACCAAACGAGTGGTTTCATTTCATTTCTCTGTTTCTATTGAATATCATTACATATAGATTAATATTTCTCTAACCTGTTCCATTTTGTATTCAGATATTGCCTAGACGGTTTACAAAGCATGCATTTCCAAATAGGATTCATGATATCAAGCTCCATGATAGAAGTGGAAGGATTTATGCTGCTACTCTAAGGTTTAGTGAGAAAAGTGTGAAAGATCTTTACATTGGAAGAGGCTGGAAGAGTTTTGTCAGGTATAACCATGTCAAGAGTGGGGATAAGTTGATGCTTCGTGTCCCTGTTAATGATGAATCTATGGTGTATGCTGACATTGTATGACAACAAATGGATTGTGTTTAGGCAATGAATTAAATGTCTCTTTAGTAATGTATTTAGTGCTACATTAGAGGCCATTTGGATGGACTATTCCTAATGTTTTCTGTCTTTTCTTGTCAATGCTATGTACCATTAACAAATTATAAAAAATTCTTACGGTTTTAGTTGATTTAGTCAATATTATGTATTGTGTTATGTAATGTGAACTAGATCATGTTTACCTGTTAGTACTAATGTAATTTCCTATTTTTGATCAAACATTGAATTGTTTCCTATTTTTTCACATTATACTGATAACATTTTCATCAATTATAATATTGCTGTCATGCGACAGTTTCAACCCATTTGTCATGTAGAATTTTTTCTATTATTATTTTCCATTATTTTCTATTATATTATTCATACTAATAGTTGTTCATGAGTTAATATATTGCTGTCATGTAACAATTTGACCCATATTCTCATGGTTATTGTTTGTGAATCAACCAGACCACTTGAAGTTCAACATTTTTGGTGTATATTCACCTGTATTTGACGGACTTTTCTAAATTTTCCTACATAGTATATTAGTGGTATAGCAAAGTATTATACTGTTAGTTTGATTTGTCCAACAACTAAATAATGAGTTAATTGATCCCCTGTGTATAAAATACATGAATCCTTCGTACTTTGACACCATATGCAATCATTATATATATTTCTACAAACAATGCTCATATATCTTATGTAGATCAAACCAATGTCAATCATATGTTACAGGAAAGTTTAAAATTACCTGGTTCCTGAAATGCTAGATTGCATATCTTTTCAATTGATTTATTTTGTATAAACTTTATTCCACATAATTCACCATTTCAGTCCTCCGGGTGTATAGAAACTTTGTTAAATACAAACATGTTTATGATTACATGTTTGATAACTCAGTACAATTAATCCATGCAGTGGTTTTAAAGATACATAAATGTATTTGACAGGTTTCTGGTATATTGTATTTTACAAGTACACATAATTCCAGATAGAATGTATAGCATGTTCAGGGTGATTTGGAGATTAGACACGTATAAAAAGTTTTTAAGCTCAATAAGCATTTTTAAGATGTTATTAGCAGTGAGTGGTAATAACTTCTATACTCCATATCTGTGCGAGTAATTTTTTTTGTTTGACTTTTACAACTTACACCTTCAAACACTACTCATCATTAGCCATTAGATATTGGAAAGTGTTCTCTATAACATTTGTATTGCTTACATTATGCCACCTGTCCACAAGTTACATGCATTGGTTGGTATGTATTGATTGTCACACCAAGCTTTTCTCATTCAAATGATCGTCACAAGTAATTGTTCATTTTTTTACATTCATATAATTATTTTTTTCAAGTTCAAAAAAGTTATCTATGATTCTTATATTTTATTCACCCACACACTTTTCCTATAACCATCTGTATTATTTGTATTATTTCTTAATTCTTAATTTTTTTCTATAATGATTATTTGATTTTACGGGCTCTACACATATTTTAAACACATATATTGCACCATTCTCACAATTACACACCTCCATCAAAATTGATGGAAATCATGGTTCGTTACCGATTATATCTGATTCTGCTATTCAAAGGCTTGCAGTATAAGTATGGTTTGGAAAACAACCAGTTTCTACGAATTGTACTACGACTAAATAGTAGTAATATAAAGTCTAGCACACCTTTTCTGAAAACAAAATCCCAGGTGTAATCTTCTTTGTTGTGTTAAATTATGGCTGGAAAGTTAGATAAGGTGAGTTCCTTGAATGCTGCAGTTGATAATAAAGTTTGGCTCATTAAGGTTAGAGTGATCAGATTGTGGAGGGTACCTTCATTTAATGATGCTCATCAGAAGACAATGATTGAAATGGTCCTAATTGATTCAGAGGTATTTTTATTTTACATTCACACGGGTAATAAGTCGTTTTTGCCGTTACCATTTGGTTCAATTATCTTCATGTTATTTATGAACTTATGTTTCATGCAGCTTTCTAGGATTCAAGCTTCTGGTCGGAATTATCATGCTATGTTATTTGAGTCAATTTTATCTGAGGGAACAGTTTATAACATTGTTAATTTTGATGTTAGTCGTAATACAGTTCGATTCAAACTAACTACACATCACTACAAAATTATCTTTAAAAAGGACACTAAAGTTGTTTTGGTTTATGACCCTACCATACCCTTCACTGCCTTCAAATTTGTTCCATACCATAAAATCTTTGCAGAAACAAAAGAGAAAGCACATTTGATTGGTTGTTCCTTATGTTGCATTTATTTAGTCGTTGTTATAATAACAAACACAATATTGATTTACTCTGAATAGTCGCTGCTTATATTGTAGATGTTATTGGATTGGTTAAGGCCAAGGGTGATCTTACCACTTTTGAAAATAAAGAGAAGAAGCCTAAGTGTGTCATGATTGAACTTGATAACTTAGATTGAGTTATAAAGTCATTATATTCTTACACACCAAGTTATGTTTATTATTCTAATTTTAAATCTCCATTTAAATGAATTTTTTTCATATTAAAGGGGGTCGGACATGCTTCGTTGCACATTGTGGGAGGATTTTGCTACCCAATTTATTAAATATTTGCCTGATCATCCTGCCACTAAATATATTGTTGTGTTACAATTTGGGAAAATGAAATTCTATGGAGGTAAGTCACTTGCATTTAAATACAAACATATTTTAAAATTGTCATATATAATCCTTATTAATTAACACGCAAGATGGGTGTTTCTAACACAAACTACAACACAAAGCTATTTATCAGATCTGACATAGGTTAATGAATTTAGGCAGAGGTTTGCTATTTGATTATAATATTTGCTTTAAAAATTTATATATAGCTTCCAATATTTGATTTGACTTATTTTCATTTTTAATTGGGTTGTGTAATGATATTACATCTTCTCCACTGGAGTTAACTCAGATATCTCAACCTCCAATATATTCAGTGGAGGATGATTTCTTGAATCTCAATGTATACAAGACCATTGGACACTTATATGATTTACAGGAGGTTTGTTTAACATGTCAACTATATTCACTGTCTTACAAGACTAATTCTAATTGAAGACTAAACTAATATAATCATCCTTCTTAGGATAAGGGTGTATTTATCACACTCGGAGTTATGAGGGAGATTGAAGAAATTTTATCTTGGTGGTACAAGGGTTGTAAGCAATGTTCCCAATCACTCAAGGACCATACTAAAAGGTTTTACTGTAAAAAGTGTAATACATATCCAAACACTTTCATTCCAAGGTATTCCCCTTCTCTTACATGGCCTTTGTTTACTGGACCAGCGCACCAATCGTTTCATTTATTTAGTTACACTTATTTGAACATAATTAATACACATTGTCGGCCAAACAACATAGGTATAGCATCAAGTTGAGAGTTCATGATGAAAATGATCATGTTGTCGTCATGATTTATGATCGTGAGGCATAAAAGTTTTTGAACATTTCTGCAAACAATCTAAGATCGGCACACATTAAAAGGGTTTGACCTCTAATAATTAGAATTATATTTAATCACCAACATAAACTTATTTGCTGCAACAAAGTTTCTGATATTGAACTTTTATTTGCAGGGTGGTTTCAAAAATGAATATCCAAAAGAAATCTATTCCTTCAAGGACAAGAGATTTTTGTTCAAGGTTGTTGTCAAAGTTGACGATTTGATTTCCTTCCAGCCATGTGCAATCACAGTTATTAAGATTTGTTCAGATAAAGCAATCATTTCAGCTTTTGTTGAAAACTATAATATTAATGAGGCAAGTTTATATGCATTATAAATTTTATTTAGTTAGGCATTTTTTTCTTTTGATTGTCATACTACAACTTTGGCTGGCTTAAGCCTGCTCTATTCTCTGAGGTGTCTGATGTTGCCACTGAGCTACCTGACCTCTCAGATATTAACAAGGTACCAGTAATACAAAATAAGCATGCATCTCATATATACTTACTCACGTAAAGTTTAGGTTTCGTCCTTTTGTGTTATTATCAACTGTATTTTAGTTTCTAAAGGTGTGTTTTACTTTGTAACTATTTATCTAAAATGCGGGACACATTGGCTCAATGATATGATGACATTGGTGAAGAAGACAGTGGTTCCAATGTAACTCCTAACAAAACACCATGTGAAGACTCATTCAACCTTCATCTAAAGTCTAAGGTTCTTCAACTAAACTTCAAACTATTCATCCGATACCAACCATTAGTTGTCTTTATTGTGCTAAAATAACAAAGGTTATCTTCTTTACAGGTGTTGCCGGAAAATTTATCTGAAGAATTTGATGATGTTGCTGCCAATGATACAAAGATGATTTACTCAAGTTCCATTTATATTTATGATGTTGAAGTTTCAACTTTCTTTGGTATTAAAACTCCATCAGTAAAAGTTGAGACAGGGCTGAAGTTGCCTAGCATGTTCAAGGACAAAAGTCTAGACAATCTTACCCTTCCAACTGATGCATTTGGTGACTCTACTTGGATTGATTGGACTTATGGGAAAGACATAGATGAGTCGAGTGTTTCTGCTATAAAGATTAAAAGAGTTGAGAAGAAGTAAATTCAATAGTGGAAGACTACGTTGCATTGTTATGTGACTTCTTAGTTTACTTTTCAAAAATACCATTTGCTATGCTAAGTTGTGATTTTCTTTCCTGGGTGTTGTTTGTTGCTGTTGTTTACTGTTTTTTATGTTTTCTTTGTATTGTAATCATCTTTTCCCCTAAATTGTGCTAATTATGTTTGTAGTTTGCTACAGACACTAGACACTGGCAATTAGTTGTTATGTTGTTGTTTTAAATTCTCTTAACATGTGGTATGTAATGTGGCAAGCTACTTTTAATTAATAATGAAAACTATTTTGTGGTCTATTTCCTCCTATTTGTATTAGATTCAATTATGTGTATTAATTGTTTAATGAATTCCACACAAACAATGACAAGTTTGAGATTAAAAGAGATTGCATGCTTTTGTTTTAATAACTTAGTAGCTAAGTTAAAAAAGTTGTTCACACATATGCTTCCTTCAATATGAGACCAGCATAATAAAGACAATAAAACAATATAATTGAAGGTAATAACTAACATCAGACTATGTTATAATCACTTGAGTTTTTCTATTTAGAAATATTTTTTTTATCAATTTTACCATGCTCTTAGTCTGTTTTGATTCAATGCACCCTTACTACTTTGGTAGACATTAATCTAATTAAGTTACTAAATGAATAATTCTTTAAAATCTTAGTGCACTTCTGAACCATGTCTTTTATTGTTAAAAATAAAATAAAATTCAATTAGTTGATGCTTGATATGAAATGTCTTTTGATCACTTCAAAAAGTAGTTTGTCCTTCTACTTAAATTGATATGTTTAGCATAATTTGGCTCATACAATGCTTATACCTATTAAGTAGGTTGCTTTAAAATCGTGTAAGAATTGAAAAATATTCAAATATTTGGTATTGCATTTGTTAAGGTAGCATAACTTCGGTTCAACCACTATTATAGTTTTATAACAATTATTATTATCTAACATAAAATCATTACACAGTGTTAATCTACTATCATACATTCCTACTGGATTTTCAAAAAATACACTAATGACATCTGTATGATATCTTTGCTAAGTGGTTTATTTAATTGAGACTTATATGTGTGTGTGTATGTATATAATATGGTTTTTTCTTTTCAGTTTGTATTGGTAAATTAGAATCAATTGGATAAAACAACAAATACACGCTCTGCATAATTGGACCAGAAACGTCACTGCCACTTGGTGCAGGTTGTTCATGCAATGGTCAGGTTCTCTTATTACACTATTTTTTTTAGTAATATAATCATTATTGCTGAATAGAAATCATTACATACCATCAAAATTGATTGTTATTTCCCAAATTGTATTGGCTTTCGTGAGGTTGTATGTTGCGTGTATATATGTCATTTCCTTCTCCCACTCACCTTATCAAAAAAGTTAGCACATTACTTCTTAATATTGTGGTTCCATATTGTAATTGGTATTGCATCTGTTAAGATGATTGATCCAAATGCCGAGTTGAATCAAATTACAACTAGGTTTAGGTTTATTTGTAGTACAGAGATCAACCTAGGTCATCTCCCAAGGAATTCAATCATAGAAGAGTGATCATGCAACAATGAATTAGGTTTGGGGATTTTAAACATATAATGAACAGAAATCAGAAAATTCAATGAGGAATTAAATCAAATAGGTAGAACACTAGCTTAAGGAATTTGAATTGTAAAATCTATATCATTGATTCATTATCATTTCAATGATCCTTTCAAGAAGTACAATTGAATTATAAATCTGATTTCAAATCTAAAATCAAATCTAATTTCATATGAAAATCTTCATACATTCATCTTAATACACTTGAATTAGATTTGAAATCTCAAAACCTAACTCCAGATATCAAGATTGAAGCTCTACAATTCAATTTGCTAAATCAGAAATCTCTAGATCTAGGTATTCTCTCAACTTAAAAATATTAATCAATAATTCATAAATCTCTAGAATTATCAACGAATTGGATCCATAATTCAAGAGTTAGAAAATCTTCATAATCCTTGAATCATGAATCAAGAAGAGATGAGATGAGAGAATTCGAATTCTTGAATGAATCATGAAAGAATTACCTCAAAATCACATTGCAAATCTCAATATCTCTTACAATCCTCCATCCTCAAGCTATCTATGAGTTTAATTCTCCACGATCATGGAGAACTCAGAAAGTTGAAGTGGAGAAGAAAGCAAAAACGAAAATGCATAAAACTAGAGAGAAAAATAGAAACAATCTCTAATTCTAAAACTTGAAATGTGAAAATGAATCTAAAGTGTTCCCTCTAATTCTGATCTAGGACTTATATAGACATAAAAGTAAGTGGAAATATCTAAAAGGCCCATGGACTAAACAATTACAACACATAAGGCAAGGGTAGAATGGAACTTGCACAAAATTGTGACACTTAAGACAACTCAGCAAAACTAAGTTTTTGCCTGGACTCTTGCAGCCAATTTCTGAAGCCTCTAATGAGTCCTTTTGCCCTCGAGCTCTGAAGAAAAGCTGTGTGTCTATGTCTCATATTTCCATAGCCACCAAGATCACCCAAATCCTGTAAGTATATCTCGAGATAATGGCAAAATACTGAGTGCTGCTCCAGAATGCTGTCACAATTGCTGCATAAACTTTGAGTCCACTTATGAGCTCCTTAGTGACCTTAATTAATTTCGAGTTGTGAAGATGAAAACTATCTTTGTGTCTTAGCTTTTCAATGCCACTTAAATCAAGTGAATCCAACATCTGTAGCTTCAGTTTCATCCTCTGCAACACAGGCTGCTCAGGAATGTTGTTCCAGAATTCTGCAGCAAGCTTGACTCTTCTTGAAGCTCCAATTTGGAATCTATATGGTCTGAATCAGCTTTCGAGTTCTGCATGAAAGTTGTAGACCTTTGTCTAAGATTTCCAACAAGATAAAGAACACAAAATTCCAATTTCTAGAACTCAAGTTATAAGAAAATTACAAAGTAGTGTTACAAAGCACAAAATGCTAGAAAAAATGCACAAAGTTCCAATTAAGTTCCAAATGCCTAATATGATGCAAAAGTAGTTCATTAATCTCAAAAGTGGTAAAATTACATGCATGCAAAGGGGATTAATCAATACAAATTATGCTATATCAGATGTCTCTGAATACTAAGATTAGGTTCGTAAAACCTTGCATCTGTGACACAGTTTTGATGGTTACAGTTAGAGTTATTAGGTTATGGAAAGTATCTGCAGTTAGTCATCCAACGCGACAACCAGTCATTGAGATGGTCTTGATTGATGATGAGGTTCGTATTTCAATTATTAATGCTCATGATTTCCATGCGATTGACTCATAAATTATGCATAACTTAATAAAGTTGGTTTGTCTTATTTTGACCTTAATATACATGTGTCTCCTACAGTGCCATAGAATACAAGCTTCTGTCCATAGCTACCATGCCAGATTTTTTGAAACTCATTCATTCGAGGGTAGAGCATACACAATATCTATTTTTGATGTATTTTCTAATTCAATTAGGTACAAGTCTACCACTCATCCATTCAGGATTGTATTTAAGAAAAAAAACAAAGGTTCTTCAAGTGGATGACTTCAGTATTCCGAGTGAATCTTTTGACTTGCTGCACTACAATAATGTCACGACCCAACTCGAATCGTGACCGACACATGGGACACTGAGTCCCATGTCAGCCTTAACTTGTAATCCACACAACAATCCAGCTAAACAACGACAGCCACAACTACTTTAAGATGCATATAATCATAAAATCCATACATATAATAGGGTTCACAAAGTACACCCCTAAATCCATAATACATATAGTACGGTCATAACATCATACTTAATCCATAAGCCAACATAAATGTAACAAGTCTTAATTAGACTTACAACACATACATAACTAAGACAATCCTGTTTGTAAACCTATGGAGCATACTACTGACATAATAGACAATAACATAACGCCTCTAAACATCGAGGCTCACCAAAGCTAAGAGCTTGGAGGAACGGAAGGGCTCGCCTCCTGATCAGCACCTGAATCTGAAAATGGTTTGTATGAATGGGTGAGTCATACGCTCAGTGAATAATAGATTAAAAACAGTTTATTCAACAATATCATGATCACATATACAGTCATAGCAATCCATCACATAATCACCATACAACACATTCCGCAATTCGTCTTATGTATTATTATTACAAGTGTATTTGTCATTAGAGATCCCGGGAGCCCAGCCCCTCCTCAGATCTTTAGTCCCGGGAGCCCAGCCCCTCCTCAGACTTTATCAAACTCGACCCCGGGAGCTATGCCCCTCCTCAGGCCAAGCAAACCAACATTTAATCATCCTTTATTTATTATCATTTCGCAATCGTACATCGCATTATATTCACATCATCATCATAATAACAGCATAAACAGTCCGATATCGAGTTTGGGGTAGTGGTGAACAAATGGATTTGAATGCATAACTTAAAAGTGTAAGAATTTCGAATTAAAGTCTTAAAAATAGAGTTTTGTACTGTTGTAATCAATTACAGACCTCTGTAATCGATTACAGAGTTCTGTAATCGATTACCTGCTTCAAATTTCGTTCCGAAGAATATTTTTGTAAAAATTGGCAGTCTGTAATCGATTACAATCCCGCAGTAATCGATTACTGGGTCTTGGTAATCGATTACCAATTTGCTGTAATCGATTACAGCCTGGGTCAGAAACGAAATTCTGCAGAAAACTTCGCGAAAATCATCTCCAAATCCACATTTTCACCACAACCCATCCAAATCAAACACAACCAACATGCAATATCAATCATATATCAACCAATCTCAGTCCCTATCAACTATCATAGCAAGAAATTCACAATATCAATCAAAATCAAACATAAACCATAAATAACCCATTACTCACAAATTACTCCAATGAGCTCCAAGACACCACCCGGAGCTAGGATGAGGTACCCGGAGCTTCCCTAGTTGGTTGAGACCCCACAATATACTAGATGATGATTGATAAATTGATCTTGATGAGTTATGGGGTTTGGGTGAGAGATTGGAGAAGAAAGAAAAGAGAGCGGGAAGAAGATGAAGAAAGGGAAAAGAGAGGGAGAGAGTTACGGGAGAATGAGGGAGGGAAAGAGAAAAAGAAAAGGAAAAAGGGAAAAAGGGGTGGGGAGGTGGGGAGGTGGGACCCACGTGGTTCTATCTCCCCGGTTGTACCGTGATCTCTTACTCAAACTGACTCAGAATACCTGAGGTATTACAATCTTCCCCCCTTAAAGAATTCGGACCCCGAATTCAAACACAGAAGGAAAAAGAGGTTACCTGAATCATGAAAGAGGTGTAGATACTTATCCCGCATGGCTTCCTCGGGCTCCCACGTATCCTCTTGACCAGAGTGGTTTCGCCTAACCACCTTCACTGTAGCCACTTCCTTAGAACGGAGTTTCCTCACTTGCCGATCAACAATAGCCACCGGTTCCTCCTCGTATACCAAATTCTCATCCAAAGGTAACCCTTGATGCTCGATCACATGAGATGGATCCGATAAGTACTTCCTCAGCATAGACACATGAAAGACGGGATGGATTGAGGACATCTCAGGTGGAAGTGCCAAATGATAGGCCACTGCCCCAATCCGATCCAAGATCTCAAAAGGTCCAACATACCGAGGACTCAGCTTTCCTTTCTTACCGAACCTCATAACTCCCTTCATCGGAGATATGCGGAGGAACACATGGTCTCCGACCGAAAACTCCAAATCGCGCCTTCGGTTGTTAGCATAGGCCTTCTGCCTACTCTGAGCCACTTGGAGCCTTTCCCTGATCAACTTCACCTTATCCATGGCATCCTGTACCAGATCGGGTCCCAATAGTGCAACTTCACCACTCTCAAACCAACCTATGGGAGGCCGACACCTCCTACCATAAAGAGCCTCAAACGGTGCCATACCAATACTGGCTTGATAACTATTATTATAAGAAAACTCTACCAACGGAAGGTACGGTTCCGAACCATCTCCAAAATCCATAACGCAAGCTCGGAGCATATCCTCCAAAATCTGAATGGTCCTCTCTGACTGACCATCGGTCTGAGGCTGAAAAGCTGTGCTAAAGTTAAGGCGAGTCCCCAAGGCTTCTTGAAAGGATCGCCAAAACCGGGAGGTGAACTGAGTCCCTCTGTCGGAGATAATGGAGGTCGGAACACCATGAAGTCGCACAATGACCTCGATGAACAACTGAGCATAACGAGGCGCCCCGTATGATGTCTTAACTGGAATGAAGTGGGCCGACTTGGTCAGTCGATCCACAATCACCCATATGGAGTCAAAGCCTCGAAAACTGCGAGGTAGCCCTGTCACAAAGTCCATGGTGATACATCACTTGCTGACACACCAGACAACGAGAAACAAAGTCCGCTACATCCCGTTTCATACCTTCCCACCAAAACAACTGTTTCAAATCCTGATACATCTTCGTGCTACCTGGATGGATGGAATACTTGGAGTTGTGAGCTTCCTCTAGTATGAGCCTCCTCAGATTACCCACATCAGGTACGCACAACCGCTGCCCACACCGTAAAACACCCTCTGAGTCTAGAGATAGCTCCACTTCTTTCCCTTCACTGACCTCTGACACTAGCTTAGCAAGCCTTGGATCATCCCGCTGAACAGATTTAATCTGGTCCACCAAAGAGGATTGAGCCCGCACATGAGCTAAGAGTACTCCAGATCTCCCTAACTCGAAGTGCATGCCCTCCGATTCCAACCTATGGATCTCCTCAACCAACGGTCTCTTCACAACAGCAATGTGGGCCAGACTACCCATAGTCTTCCTGCTTAAAGCATCAGCGACTACATTCTCCTTCCCTGGGTGATACAGAATGGTGCAATCATAATCCTTGAGCAACTCCATCCATCTCCTCTGCCTCAGATTAAGATCCCTCTGCTGAAAGATGTACTTCAAGCTCTTGTGATCGGTGTAAATCTCACATGTCTCCCCGTAGAGGTAGTGTCTCCAGATCTTAAGAGCAAAAACAACCGCGCCCATCTCCAAATCATGATTCGGGTAGTTCTGCTCGTGATTCTTCAATTTCCTTGATGCATAAGCAATAACTCTCCCATGCTGCATCAAGACACAACCAAGCCCAATCCGGGAGGCACCGCAGTATACTGAATACCCTCCGGAACCCGAAGGCAAAACCAAGACAGGAGCGGTGGTCAAGGACTCCTTCAACCTCTGGAAACTTTCCTCACAAGCCTCCGACCACTAGAAAGGTACACTCTTCTGGGTTAACTGGGTGAGAGGGGCTGCTATCCTCGAGAAATCCTTAACAAACCTCCGATAGTAACCGGCAAGACCCAAGAAGCTACGGATCTCGGTCACTGTCGTAGGCCTCGGCCACTTCTGAACTGCCTCGACTTTCTTTGGGTCTACCATGATCCCGTCCCTAGATACCACTTGTCCAAGAAAGGTCACTCGGTCAAGCCAAAATTCACACTTGGAGAACTTGGCATAAAGACTATGATCCCTCAGCGTCTGCAACACAACTCTGAGATGATGTTCATGCCCCGCCGCATTCTTGGAGTAAACCAAGATGTCGTCAATGAAGACGATGACGAATCGGTCCAAGAACGGCTTAAACACCCGATTCATAAGATCCATGAAAGCTGCCGTGGCATTGGTCAAACCGAAGGACATCACCAGAAACTCAAAATGTCCGTACCGGGTGCGAAAAGCTGTCTTCGGAACGTCTCCCTCCTTAATCTTCAATTGGTGGTAACCAGACCTCAAATCAATCTTCGAGAAACAACAAGCACCTTGAAGCTGATCATACAGATCATCGATCCTAGGAAGAGAGTACTTGTTACGGACCGTCATCTTATTGAGCTGCCGGTAATCAACCCAAAGCCTCATAGACCCATCCTTCTTCTTAACAAAGAGGACCGGAGCACCCCAAGGTGAAGTGCTCGGACGGATGAATCCCTTATCCAAAAGGTCCCTCAACTGCTCCTTCAGCTCATTCAACTCTTTC
The DNA here is from genome assembly GCA_013621005.1 of Aeschynomene evenia. NCBI lineage: Eukaryota > Viridiplantae > Streptophyta > Magnoliopsida > Fabales > Fabaceae > Aeschynomene > Aeschynomene evenia. The sequence continues at coordinate 20,839,528 of CM024263.1, read as the reverse complement.
GGAGCCATACGGTAAGGGGGAATAGAAACAGGTTGAGCTTCAGGGTTTAAGTGAATCCCGAACTCTATCTCCCTATCCGGCGGCATCCCTGGTAAGTCCTCTAGAAAGACGTATGGGAATTCTCCCACAATAGGAACTTGATCCAAATCCGGCACTCTAGCCTCCACATCCACAACTGATGCAAGAAAACCTTGGTTCCCATGATCCATCAACTTCATGGCACTTAAGGCCGATATCAAAGAAGCGGGGGTCACACATCGATCCCCGTGGAACTCGCAGGTTGAGCCATCGGGGAGGACAAATCGGACCAACTTAGCGTAGCAATCTACGGAGGCATGACAGAAAGCCAACCAATCCAAACCTAGGATCACATCAAAATCCACCATATCCAAGATCACTAAATCGGCCAAAGTGTCCATCCCGCTCACCGACACTACACACAACTTACAGACCAACCGAACCATCAGGGGTTTTCCCACCGGAGTACTAGCCCAAAGAACGGGGACACATATGAATGTGTAGAGCCCGGATCAAACAACACATAAGCTTCAGAAGAGCCAACTTTCAAAATACCTGCCACAACTCTGTTCAATGCCTGAGCATCCTGACGAGTCAAAGCAAAGACCTTGGCTGAGCTCTCCCTTCTCCACCTGGACCTCTATCTCTGTTTCCTCTGGTTGCACCCCGACCTCCTTGCCCGGAAGAACTACCCGGAGACATAGCTGAATGAGATGGTGCAGGAAAGACGGGTGCCTGATGCCCAGTAGCTCCCCCAGCAAGGCGAGGACACTCCCTGATAAAATGCCCTGCCTGTCCGCACCCATAGCATACATTCTGATTCGGGCGACACGCCCCATGATGGAATCTTCCTCAATGCTTGCAATGAGGACGCTGAGGACCTTGGGGTCCAGATCACTGTGTGTTCGATTGGGAAGCACTGCTAGCTTAGGGCCTCATCCCAGACATGGCCCTAGGGGTGGATCCTGAGGAGTTGGAACCACTCCCCAGAGCAAACCTCTGCTGCTGATAACCTTGGGACCCACCAGAACTGGATCCTATGGAGAACTGCCCTGTAGTCTTATTTTTCTTCTCAAATCCCATATTCAGCTTGTCTTCTTCCCTTGAGCTTTCAATGCCCACAGCAGTATCCATCACCTGAGAGAAAGACTTTCTCCCTATCTCATTATGTAGAATGGAACGCATCAGTTCCCTGAGCCCCTTCACAAACCTTCTCACCTTCCTATCCTCAGTGATGATCTCATGCGGCGCATATCGACATAATCGAGTAAATTGTGTAGCATACTCGACTACAGACATGCCCGGAGTCTGCTTCAGCTTGAGAAATTGCTTCACCAAGAGCTCCCTTCGGTTCTCAAAAAAGAATCTTGCCCTGAAGGCTTTAGTGAACTCCTCCCATACTGGTGGCGGTCTCCTCATATGAGCCCTTTCCATCAACCAGGTCTCATACCAGTGAATATCAGTCCCCTGAAGGGTGTAGGTCACCAGATCCACGGCCCTCACATCATGGCATCGAAGGGCACGCAGAGCTCTAGTGGCCCGATCCAAGAAATCCTCCGGGTCTTCCTCCATGGACTCTCCTGAAAAAGTCGGTGGGTTCAACCTCAGATATGCCTCCAGCGTCACCTCATGAGTACCAAAGACCTGAGGTCCTGGCCTAGGTAGTTCGTAGTCCATGTTCGGAGGAACCTCTTCCCTCCTCTGGCTCTGATCCGGATTCTAATTCTGATTCTGGTTTTGATTCTGATTTAGCATCATCTGAATCAAGATGTTAAGGGCTTGGCGAACCCCTTGCATCTCCTCGCCATAATTAGGCTCCGCACCACCTCCAACGGGCTCATCATCCCCCTGCACAGGAGGGGGGTCCCTGGTGGTACGAGGCCTTCCCCGTCTTCGTGTACCCTGCTTAGGCGGCATGGTCAACCAAGAGCAGCTACACAAACAACCAATTGTTTAGAGACATAACAGATGGAACATCCCCGAGTCAAAAAGGGATTAGCAATCAAGGAATTAACTTCGACAACAACACTCTAAACTGTCTTCACTAGAATCACAATTTGTGAAAATGTGCCGGCAACCATTTACACTATTGTCATCCTATTGAAGAACAATTGCTCCATAAGTTACAAACTTTGTCACGACCCAACTCGGATCGTGACCGGCACATGGGACACCGAGTCCCATGTCAGCCTTAACCTGTAATCCACACAACAATCCAGCTAAACAACGACAGCCACAACTACTTTAAGATGCATATAATCATAAAATCCATACATATAATAGGGTTCACAAAGTACACCCCTAAATCCATAATACATATAGTACGGTCATAACATCATACTTAATCCATAAGCCAACATAAATGTAACAAGTCTTAATTAGACTTACAACACATACATAACTTAGACAATCCTGTTTGTAAACCTATGGAGCATACTACTGACATAATAGACAATAACATAACGCCTCTAAACATCGAGGCTCACCAAAGCTAAGAGCTTGGAGGAACGGAAGGGCTCGCCTCCTGATCAGCACCTGAATCTAAAAATGGTTTGTATGAATGGGTGAGTCATACGCTCAGTGAATAATAGATTAAAAACAGTTTATGCAACAAGATCATGATCACATATACAGTCATAGCAATCCATCACATAATCACCATACAACACATTCCGCAATTCGTCTTATGTATTATTATTACAAGTGTATTTGTCATTAGAGATCCCGGGAGCCCAGCCCTTCCTCAGATCTTTAGTCCCAGGAGCCCAGCCCATCCTCAGACTTTATCAAACTCGACCACGGGAGCTATGCCCCTCCTCAGGCCGAGCAAACCAACATTTAATCATCCTTTATTTATTATCATTTCGCAATCGTACATCGCATTATATTCACATCATCATCATAATAACAGCATAAACAGTCCGATATCGAGTTTGGGGTAGTGGTGAACAAATGGATTTGAATGCATAACTTAAAAGTGTAAGAATTTCGAATTAAATTCTTAAAAATAGAGTTTTTGTACTGTTGTAATCGATTACAGACCTCTGTAATCGATTACCTCCTTCAAATTTCGTTGCGAAGAAAATTTTTGTAAAAATTGGCAGTCTGTAATCGATTACAGGGTCTTGGTAATCGATTACCAATTCGCTGTAATCGATTACAGCCTGGGTCAGAAACGAAATTCTGCAGAAAACTTCGCGAAAATCATCTCCAAATCCACATTTTCACCACAACCCATCCAAATCAAACACAACCAACATGCAATATCAATCATATATCAACCAATCTCAGTCCTTATCAACTATCATAGCAAGAAATTCACAATATCAATCAAAATCAAACATAAACCATAAATAACCCATTACTCACAAATTACTCCATTGAGCTCCAAGACACCACCCGGAGCTAGGATGAGGTACCCGGAGCTTCCCTAGTTGGTTGAGACCCCACAATATACTAGATGATGATTGATAAATTGATCTTGATGAGTTATGGGGTTTGGGTGAGAGATTGGAGAAGAAAGAAAAGAGAGCGGGAAGAAGATGAAGAAAGGGAAAAGAGAGGGAGAGAGTTACGAGAGAATGAGGGAGGGAAAGAGAAAAAGAAAAGGAAAAAGGGGTGGGGAGGTGGGACCCACGTTGTTCTATCTCTCCGGTTATACCATGATCTCTTACTCAAACTGACTCAGAATACCCGAGGTATTACAAATAACATACTTGATGCAACCAAGGCAGAGGCTCATTTAATTGGTTTGTTTTAATGAGAAACTATATAATAATTATTATGTTAACTGTTTTTTGGCTCAGTGTCTAACTTTAATGACAACAACTATAAACTTCAGATATTATTGGTTTGGTCAGAACGATAAGTGACATTACCACTGTTGAGGATAATGACAAAACACAAAAATTCATCTACATTTAGCTTTATGATTTGGAGTGAGTTTTATATTTTTTAAATCACTTTTTCAGACATATATCATGTATGTGGATGTTGGTTTATATTAATTATTTTATTCTAATGGTTTTTTTTTTTTAAAAAAAAGGTATTGAGCTCCTTCAATGTATTTTGTGGGATGAACTTGCATCTCAATTATTTAAGACACACTTGACAGTATGTCCCACAAGTGAATATATAGTGGTGTTACAATTTGCTAAAATAAAATTATATGGAGGTACGCTTCAAATTAAGATTGCCTCATCAAATTACCTCAGTTTCTCATATATTTTATTGGTTATAGGAAGAGTGGGAGTTTCAAATGCAACATATTCTACTAAATTGTTTGTAAATGATGATTTTCATGCCATCAAGAAATTCCGTCAATGGTAAGATTGTGCGTAATCTGACTTATCATTGTTTTTTTATCATAACAGTTGTTAACACTGGATTTGATTTTTTCGCAATTTTCAGCCTTTGTGTTGGTCATCCATCATTCTCACTCAAATTCTCTGAGGTTGTTCATCCTCTTGTTGAATCTATGGAGGATCAATTTTTAAAAAGCAATATATACAAGACTGTTGCTAAATTAATTGATGTTGATGTGAAGGTTTGATGTTATATGAATGATATATTAAACTGGAATACTGTACTATTTCTACTAAGTGTTAGTATCAATTCTCTGGAAGCTATAAAATTTAATTGATACAGGACAAAGCAATGGTCATTAATTTTGGAGTTATGAGGGAAGTTGAACATCAGTTTGGTTGGGGGTATAAAGGTTGCAGAGAATGTTATGATCCTTTGATTGAATTTAGTAACACTTGTCATTGTGAGAAATGTAATTCTTATTCACACAGTTTTACTCCAAGGTATAATGTGAAAGGCTTCAAGTGTTTTTATTGACATCTGATAAAATTATTTTGGTGATTATTAATTACCTTGTGCTTTATTAGATTCAGATTCAGACTTAGGATTGAGGATGAATCTAGTGATGCTGCTATTACCATCTATGACGAAGATGCTTCATTATTTTTAAACAAATCAGCAAATGATATTTTGCTTGCTAAAAAAAAAGGTTGCGTAGTTTCAGAGTGATTTTTTTTTGTATTTTAGAACTCTGTCGCTAAATTTGTAAATTTGTCAGCAACATTACATTTATTTTCGTCTTTTCAGGATAATAATGATACTCAATGTCTCATAGAGCTATTGTCCTTTAAGGACCAGAAAGTGCTCTTCAAGCTCTGTCTGACCATTGAAGATTGGACCTCATTCAGCAGTTTTCCTATGACCGTAGTGAAACTATGTTATGATGAGGTTGTCATTAATCAATTTGTGCACAAGTATATTATGAAGCAGGTGAGCATGTCAATAGAGGTTTTTTTTTTCTTTGTTTATGTTTATAGTATTTAGTATGGTTCGAGATTGCATGTCATTTAGTCCACGGTACTATATTACTACTTCAACATATCGATACATCGTCAAAACATTCTTTTTTTTATCTGCTATTTTTACGCATGTTTTTTTGCCTTCTTTTTAATTAACACATGTTTTGTTCAAATCATGGTGGATTCTTTAATATTTGGTAAAATACACATGCACCTTTTTGATAATTCAATTTATGCTAATCATCATTTTATGCTGACATTTTCTCTCCCATCTACACATACAAAATCATATTTATCTGAGATTACTTCCATACAAAATGTAGGATCCAATAGTGTATGTGTGTTTTAATTAAGTTGAAAGTTAATTGATGGTTTATTGGTGGTACTATTTTTTACCTTTTATATTTAATCCATATAGGAAAATATGTCAGTGAAGTTCAGTAGTGTTGATTGTTGTGCGTTTGGCAATACAAGATCATCAATAAAAATGACCTCTCCTGCTGAAGTGTTCCCTGTACAACTTCAACATTGTTTTGCTGGTAAGCATGAAAATTGTGGGCTGATTTGTTCCTGTAAAGAAAAAAAAACACCTCAACATTTGTAAGCCTTCAAATGTAGGGAATGATTCATCAACCCTTCAAAAAGTTTCAGCTGAAGAAATAAATTTCTCTCATGACTCACGTGGCACAGCAAAATTGAGGAGAGTTGTGAAGGATGAAGCATACTAAGAGTTTTTATGGATTGACATAAGCAGTCTCTGTGATTTGTTATGTTTAATGTTGTATTACCTTTTTTACTCCTTCAATGACTGAGTTTGCCTTATTTGTTGATTTAAGTTACGATCTTGTGATAATTTGTGTCATGATTAAAAAAAATATTGTCCTTCATATTTAATCTCCCTCCAAACACAATGTTGGTGTTAGATGCCAGTTTAGTAACCACTTCAAAAGCTGATTGAGTCCTATAAATTCGCATAGATGCTAGGCCATTGTATTGGTTCATTTAAACAAACTTTCATTACATTAAAATGTCAGTATTACTTAGTCGCCGATATACCTTATGTTGTTGCAAGCAAAAATAATACTTCAAGTTTTAATTAATCAGTACACGTTCCATAATAATTAAAGGTATGTCCAAATAAACATTTACTTCTTAATTTTCGCATCATTTGCTGTGAGATTATTGTTATATTGAAATACCTTAGATTTAATTCAATTATTCATTATTACTTAATCGTCACCAACACATGCAAATGTCATGTCCACATGCAGCCATATATTTGGTTATGATTACTAACGCATCTTAATTTTACGCCTCAGTCAATCTAGGTTCATTGTTATCTTCAATCAATTCCGAGTTAACCAATTTCTTAAGTGATAATTACTGTTTTCCTACACATGGAAAAGTCATCACGAGAAGAGATAATGACTGTGCCTTTGACAAACAAACTCATTGGTTTAATTCAATCGAGCTACAAAATAATTGATTTGTTGTTTCATTCTAAAAACATTGTAGGCAAACGAATATTTATTTAGCAGTTGATTAACAGTTATCAATGACTTAGAAACGTACATGATCCATTATTTGGCATTCAATGATAATTGTGATATCAGAATTACTAACTTAGGTGCTGGTTTTCATTGATAGAAATTGATATGGTTTATCCTTTTTATTCCACTTTGGAGATCATAAGTTAATCGCCAAATACATTTCCTATTATTGTGCTGTCATAATTCATGGTCTTTTACCTGAATCAGTTCTAAAGAAAATTTTGCTTTCAGACTTCTGCTGAAATTGCTTTGTCCTTCATTAGAAGATATGACCTTCAGAAATATCGTGTTATATTCACAGTGGATAGCAAGAACAATTCATTTCCGATGAGGTTGAAAGTTTGCAGCACTATGGCCTTTTTGGCTGATGGTTTTGATAAATTTCTGAAGATCTACAATATGGATGAAGGGGATGATTTTAAGATAACTTATATAGGAAAAAATGTCTTCTTTGTAGCCTTACATGATTACCAATTTCGTCCTCTTTATTTTAAGTATGTAATCCCAGATAACACTCTTGATGGTATACAAAAAATGTTCAAAATTTACACTGAAAGAGTGAAGATTGAAGAATCAGAAACTGAAGAAGGAATTATAAATGATAATTCATCTAATATCCTACCTAACTCTAACAGGTAACCTTCTCAAAGTACACTTATTATTTATGTTGCTTTTTATTATATTCCAGGGACTTTATTAATGTCAATTTTACTTTAGGGCTGGATTTAATGTTAAGGTGGATTCAATTAGTAGACCAAATACTATGCAAAGGTAAATTTTGTTCATATATCGATAGGAGGTTACAATTGTATAACGATGATCGTTGACTCATATTCTTTATTGCATACCCAAAAAATGGATAGTATAGTTAATTGCATATAAATAAATCATTTAGATGAGTATGTATTCATGTTATGTGTAAAGAGTTATATTTAGGTGATTATTATTTTTCCTTTTTTTTTACATGGTCTATTGATTTTCATATAATATGTTGTTAATTTGGGTTAGTCTTTGTCAATATTAAATATAATTATTATTATAATGTTACGTGTATCCTTCTAAGATAAAGAGGTGAGTCTTCTCATAATGCAACTACAGTTCCCTCAATAGCAAAAAACAGTAGGTAAATCTTTTCTAGATTTGATATTTCCAACTTCCAACTATTTATTGTTATATGATATGCTATTTACAATAGACATACTGAATAAATTGTTTATTTAGTAGGCATGGGAAGAGTCTGAAAGTATATTGCAAAAAAACTTCTGTTAGGTAATTGATTTTAGTGTTTTGAAGGTTGTTTTGTTATATTAGCAACATATTACATGTTTCATTTATATTTAATCAATTATCAATTTTTCTACATGTAGGTATGATCATGTACCAAATCAAGCACAAATTGCAACAGGAAGGACTTCAACAGGCACTACAAAATTTAAGTTTTTTCCCAGCGACATTTGTTGTTACTAAATGTATTGAGTCGTTGGAATAAACACTAATCCTAACAATAAAATTGTTGCTGCGTGTCGTTACAAAAGGTGCCGTTGCGAAAAGTTTTGCAACCACCTTTGATGTCGCTGTCAAAACTAATATTTTTCTCGACAACAATTGTCGCTAGCATAACCAACTTATGCTAACAACTTTAGTTGCGGCCTTAAATGATATGTGTCAGCAACTTTAGTCGCGGCCATAAACAAATTTTGCCAACAACTTTTGTTATGACCTTAACACACTAACCCAACAACCTTAGTCGTTGCCAAAACTAGCCTACGCCAACAACCTTGCTTGCGGCCATAACCAATGTGATAGTGACCATAATTTACTATCTTAATGCAACAAAAAAATATCGCTACTATAAGGTATTTTTCCCAACGATTTATATAGCTATAAAAGTTTTGAACAATTTTTATTTATAAATAGTTGCATTTCATATTATTATTTTTGTAATGAATTTAATTTACTATGCTAATAATTAATATGATTTACAAATATAAATATAATTTTTAATGATGATAAATTTGAAATGTAGTAAAATTAACTAAAATAATATTTTTTGAAATACAAAATATTCTGGTCACATCCTATATTGTTTACAACTAATAACAAAACAACTTAGAATAACAACAAATAAATATCTACTGGAAATCAAAATAACATGAAAGTTCACTTTAGATCTAAAACATAAAAAACATGCTGTTATATTTAATCATTTAAAACTACTCTTCTAGTTGAATATCTTCTCAAATCATCTATATATATCATCACTTGCTCACCTGCAATGTTTCAATTCAAACATAAGAGTTAAAACAAATATTTGTATTTACTAAATAATTTTAGTATAATCATTATATTCAACAACTACTCATACCAAGGATGTTAGTCCTCTAGAAAATAAAGCTGCTATCTTTTCTTCAACTTGTTTCTCCATCTTTTCATCAAGTTGTTTTTCCATTTCTTCTCTCTTGTTCCGCTCTTTTTGAAGTAAAGTTTCAACCTCCTTTAATTTCATTTCAAGGTTCTCTCGCTTTTCACGTTCATTCTCCAATTGTTCATGAAAGCGAGTATGAGATCTTCCTTTGATTGGCCTAACTCCTGATCCAAGACCGCGACAATAGAAAGATCTTTCTCCTACAACTGATACAAAAGCTGAATTGATTTAAGGAGTCTTTATCCGCATGTTCATCTATGTCTTGTAATATTTGTGATGAAGCTTCTTCAACCTTTTTCTGTAAGAAGACAATATACAATCAAAAGTATAAATATATAATTGACAAATAAAATGGTATAAATTATAAATCAAATATCACCATATTACCGCAACTTCTTCGGAAGCCTCATCTACCCATTGGCCATTGTTTCTCAAGTGCGTCATTCGCCATAAATCTTGAAAATTAGGTTCTTTTCCTGTTTCAAGATTTCTCTACAAACAAACAATTTGATTCACCACATAGTAAATTACTAGTTGAATAAAATATTTAAAAGTAAAGTGACTAATATTCACTAAATTTTACCGCATCATAACTAACAGCTTGAAATGATTTTCTGCCACAAATATGATTGATAACTTGTTTAGCTCTATTGCGTTTGTTCCTCTCACTAATTGCCTAGATAAATACATATAAACATGTTTATTATTTGTTTAGCATATCATAATAATATATTTATAATGACAAGAAGATTCCATACATACCTTAAAGGCATCGCTTGAAAAATAGTTCACCAAATATGCCCAATCATCTTCATCTATATCATCGGGTTTGCTTTGCAAAGCCTCTTCATTTGTTTCATACTTCAAGAAGTGTTCATGAAGCCTTGCTCTATGACTTCGATAAAGATTGCTTGCAACTTGAAGAATGGTTTTTCTATTATGCTCTGTAGCCTCAATATCAAAAGTATCCTATATACTCAAATTAAAATAGAGGTACTTTTAATTCAAAGTCCAAACAAGTTAAAAGAAAGTTTTAAATAAACAAATAATAGCCACTAGGCAAGACAATTGATTAATTTTTTTTTTTTTTGCAATAATTCAACTACAAGCATCATCTCGAAGCAAGCCTAAAAAAAAAAAATATATAAAAGCAATAAGACAATAGAAAAAAACAGAACAAGAGAAAATTAAAGATACTAAGGAATTAATTCCTAACAGCAAAACACGGTCACATACACCATATATGAAAGCCACTTATGACATTCTTCCTCCTGCAACCTCTTAATATAAATAGCACCATAATAAGAATCAGAACCACTTGTAGTATAATTGTTTTCTACACACCTCTTTTTAAATCCTTAAACCACCTATCAACCCAAAAAAGTAGTGTGTCACACACCACACCCACCGAGATTATTTCATGATTGAAAATTTTTCTATTTTGAACATTCCATATCACCCAAAGGCCAAATCACAACTAGAAACATTGACAACTATATTGTGCTCCCATGATAATCTATCATCTATAACCATCCAAGACTTTCACAACCTTAAAGATATTTTTATGACAATAATTTGTTTCACAATGATTAATGGTATCAAATTCATTATTACACCAAATATCATAATTTATCATCTCAACAACAGAGGCAAGCAAATCACATCTATTACACATTTAAGAAAATAATAGGACAAAAATATAATATATATTGGGTGGAAGAGTAAGAGTTACCAAAAATTTCAATATTATCTTATCTTTTGCTTCTTGAGGAACTTTCATCCACTTAGTCACATTCAAAGGAGCATTCTTTTGAACGATTAAGGATATTTCAGTAACAAAATCTGAAGCTCCAGGTCCAACAGCAACCATTTTGTCATGTGGAATAATAACATGTAACTTTCCTGTAGCACTTTTTCGTTTCTTTTTTGCCACACTTAGACCAGTAGTTTTTCCTCTTCCTCTTTTATTAGTATTTGAACATTCTATGGGATTGTCTTCATAAAAAAAAAGAACATAAAGAAAAAATGTATGACAAACATATTTTAAATTAAAAAATTGAAATAAAAAACAATGCATTGAATCAAACAGGAAAACTAAATAAAGAATTAAACAAAAAAATATGTGTACCTGCTTGTGGTTCATTCATATTAGCATTGGAATGATTCATACAGTTTAAAACTATATCCCCATTTGAGGGTGTCACTGTTGAATGCAAAAAGAAAACTTAGTATTTGGTATTAAATTTATATTGTAATTTTTTTTTATAAATAGCCATGAGCATCCAAGATGGGAAAGCACATGGGAACAAAGAATAAATTTGTGACATCCACGCTCACAAACTTAGTTTCGTTAAAAAATCGAATAAGCTAACAAAAAGTCCAACTTAATGAAGAAAAAGAGTTCTAAATTTGCATGAGAGAAGTGAATGCGACAAGTTATATTCTAAAACACAATCTAATAAGTAGCCGAGGGGACAAAAGAAATCAGTAGTAGCAAGGGACAAATACAAAAGCAATAGCTACCAAACAAAAGTAAAAATAGACAATCATATCAAACAGGTGAATAAAAGAGAATAAATTATTGATACCTTCTTGTTGTTGAATCACATTATTATTTGAAACATTCTTTTGTCTAGAACTTGATACACAACTTGATAACGTCATTGCTAAATTTAAAGTTGAAACTTAAAAATAATCTTTATCACATATTTTGTATATAGATTAGACACAAGGGGCAATCAGACTATTTCTTTCTACATATTAACAAGACTACAATGAAAAATAAAAGCCAAATAAACTAAATAAAAGTGCAGTATTTATTTGATTATATCAATTTAGATACTTAACTATTTTATAAACTATCAATAAATACTACACTATCATAGAATAAATGCAATTAGAAACAGTAGTTGCACGCACAAATAAATCAAATAGAAACATTAAAGAGAAACATTTTATACATCACTTAGTCTATATAGTTCAAGCTCTCAATGAATATGCTCTTTCTCATAGCACCAATGTAGTATTGACCTTTCACAACATCCCATATATAGATTCCCTTATCACCACTCCTATTTTATTTGCCTACCCTCCATGTTCAGAGTGAAATACTCCCTCCCTAGTGTGTCTCATGCAACTCTCACAATTATATAATTCGTCCATATTTCTCCACCCCTCATCACACTCATACACCACCATTTTCTAAAATTACTATATGAATTACATAAGAGGTATTTTTTCGATAATTAAAAAGGTAAATGAAACATTCCCAGACATGACACAACAACCTATGACTTCCATGTTGAGCAAGGAGACAAAAAATAATACTTTATTAATGATAAAAATATTACAAACTCAATATTACTAATGCACCTTACAATATTTAATGCACATGAGACACTCACTATAATTATTTTATACACTCTTGAACACTACACCACTCTCTATATCTCTCAACACTCCTTACATACACTGCCACACACTCACGTGACTTTATTACAGTTACTGCACTAGCTTGCACTGCACTCCACTTTGCACACATGCTAGACTTTGTTAAACACCCACATATATACATTTTTCAAGTTGATTCTCTTCACTCACTTTTTCATGATTTTAATATTTTATAATTAATGATTAATAGATATTTCTTAATTATTTATTCTTTCTTTATTTTAATCTCTAGATATTTCTAACATTATTAACTAAAACTTTAATTCATAGAAACTTTCAACATTTGATTTTCTAATCCATGTGTGTATATAAGTCTAGAACTAATATTATCTCTCATTCTAGACATACACATGATATAGGAACTTAAACTAAAGCAAGAGTAACATGTAAATTTATACCAATAAAAGTAAACATCATGTCAAAAGGATAAAAACAAAGACAACACCAAAGACGAGCCGAGAATTGCAGCAACGATACCACATTCCACAGGTTACAGTCCAAGCACATGGTCTAAGATGAGAGGCTAGTGTGTGGCACCCAATCAAACACAAACTATTGGTGATGAAATTTGAGGTAAGAGGTAGAGAAATGAAAAGGCTGGCTGAAATTTGGGTACATGCATGGATATTTTTTCCTCTTTTTGATACTCAAATATCCAAAATGAATTGTCTCTCTAATCAATAAAATGAAGGAAAAATGCAAAGCCAAGCCATACAATTTACTCATCATATGCATTCATTTATATACTGATAGCAATAAAATAAAAATTTAATGATTGTATAAGAAAGCTTACCTCGCTCACCAACATGGAAATAATTAATTAAAGAGAACAACTTGTTTGAGGGTGCATGAACATCTTCAAGATGAGCAACAATTGTGAGTGCATTAAGGAGAAGCAGAGCACCAAAGAAAATGAAATAATTGTAATTTGTCTAATTAAGAACAAAAGAACAGTGAAAACATAAAAACTGTAAAAGAATCGTGGCTACTTGGCTAAAATAATGGAGGGAAATAAAAATCAGGATTTAAGGCTTTTACCGCTAAAAAATAGAGGGAAATGAAAAAGTGGTAACAATAACACTTGGTATATAAAGGTAACAATAATGCTAATTAAACAATAAAAAACCAGCCAATATAATCAATGACGTATTTTAGTTTTATTTTTTGCCCAAATAATCATTGAGATTGTAATGGGCTGAGTAATTATAGCCCAAAATCTTTTTTATTGACTAATTTAACTGATTTTTTATTGTACAAATAGGAATATTCTAAATAAATAAATAGAACAATCATTGTCAAATTTTACTTGGCAAATAAATAGCCTACGACACACGTTCACGAAAAATAGAGTATATACAACTAAGTTCCAACTCATGAGGGGTTCCACAATTAAAATAATGAAAAAAAAGAATAAAAAAAAGTCACATGAATACAACTAATAAGCTCTTTTTTTTTCCCAAAATAATTGTTAATATTTTAATGGATTAAATAATTATGTTCTTAAATTTTATTTGTTAGTTAGTTTGGTTGGTCTTCCATTATACACATAGCAACATTGTTCAAATAATTATAAAAAAAAATATATAAGCTATACTAAATGCTCGTGTACTTAAATATGAATTATATATTGGAAAAAATAGAGTACCATACCAAAGATAAGCATGTTAAGATAACTCTGAATATTCTTTACTGGAGAACTCATAAATTACCTATACCAAATAATATAATAGTTTAATTAGAAAATTATGTGAGTTACTAGTTAAGTAAAATTTATTTATAAATGTGCTAAAAAAGTTAACTAGAAGTTTAGAAGAACAATAATAATTAAAAATTATGTCATACTCTATTTCAATATCTTCATTATCTGAATAATCTTCTTTATTTATGGAAGATTCATCTTGATCTTCATAAGTTTCATAATCACTTGATCTATCTGATTCTTCTAATTCTTCATTTTCATTAAGAATATCTTTATCAAAGCTTAACCCACCAATATCATCTCTATTTAAAACATCACCACCTTGGTCTAATAATTGTTCTTCTACTATTTGACGTGTAGTAGCTAACTCATCTAATTGGTATGGTTCTGAGTCATCTTCCTCTTCAGGCAAATCAAAATTATTTCTTGGCCCAATTTCCACTGCAGTGTGCCACTTTTCATTGTCACTATGTTTTACATAATATACTGATCCAACTTGAGAAGATAAAATATAGGGATCATCAGTGTAATATAATCTTGTGATATCTACACTAATATTTCCATACTCATCTTTCTTGTACCCTTTGCCTTGATTTCGACCTTGAGAAGGGGTCTCAAACCAATCACATTTAAATAATATAACAAAGTTATTAGCCAAATATCTTATTTCTACTATTTTTCTTATCACCCCGTAATAATCAAGTTGTCCAGAAAAGTCATCACCCTTCACAATCACACCACTATTTTGGGTTTTTAGATGTTGTTCAGCATCTTTAGTACGAAACTTTAAACCATTAAAAATATATCCATTATGATTAAGTACACGACAATCTGGACCTCTTACTAATGCTACTAATTGGTCATTGACTCTCTCATCACCAAGCTCTTGCAATCGAATCACCTATACATAAATATAAATATTTAGAAAAAAAAAAAACTTAGGAGATACATGAATAGAAACACATTTATCAGTATAGTTTGAAATAAATGTAATATATTGAACATCCTATTAAAAGAAAGAAAAAGAAGTCATGCATCAATCTTAGTACCTCCTTTTCAAACCATTTGTGGAATTGTTCCTTATGTCTCTTTTCTACATTTCTACAATGTTCATTTCTTATTAAAGTCATGTGCTCCCTGTAAATCGAAAAACATGTGATAAGACACTAAATTAAAAATAAATTATATATATATATATTTAATACACACACAAATTATGATTTTAGTCAAAATAAATAAGGAACGATAATACATACTCAATCCAAGGTCTGACCTCTTCACAATTT
Source organism: Aeschynomene evenia (assembly GCA_013621005.1). NCBI lineage: Eukaryota > Viridiplantae > Streptophyta > Magnoliopsida > Fabales > Fabaceae > Aeschynomene > Aeschynomene evenia. Next base: position 20,823,776 of record CM024263.1, on the reverse strand, counting down.
TGTAATATGTAGAAATGAGCTTGTTGAATTTCATTATTGCTTAAAGTTTCCCATGAACATGCTCCTGTAGACCTACCATTATTATTGAACACAGATAGGCCAATGCATTCATCAATTTCACCTTCCATATATCTATCTGCTCGGTTCAATCTAGACTCCATATCAGTCAAATATCTAGCACAAAATATCATGCATTTTTCAGCCACATAACCTTCAGCTATAGAACCTTCCGGGCGTGCTTTGTTACGTACATAACTCTTTAGAACGCGCAGGAATCTAATAAAAAACAAAGAATTACAAATGGGTGTGCATGATTATGTAGTAAAGTATGAGTTTTAAATATCAAATATTTTCAATTAAGAAAAAGTTTACCTTTCAACAGGATACATCCATCTATATTGAACTGGACCACCAAGTTTTGCTTCATTTGCTAAATGAATTGGCAAATGAACCATAACATCAAAGAATGTTGGGGGAAATATACGCTCCAACTTACAGAGAGTCGTTGCAATATTTTTCTCTAGATGATCTAGCTCATCAATTTTTATTACTCTAGAGCACAAATCACCAAAGAATAAAGACAATTCGATTAATGGATCACACGCATCCTTTGGGAGTAATCCCTTTATGGCAAGTGGGAAATTTCTCTCAAATAGAACATGATAATCATGACTCTTAAGCCCAGAAATTTTGCATTCCTTTATATTAATGCAACGACTTATGTTTGAGGCATAAGCATCGGGAAACTTCACCTCCTTTATCACTTTACAAAACCTTGTCTTTTCTGATGTTGACATTGTGTATTGCGCAGCAGGAATTATGTATTTATCTCCATTTCTTACGGGATGAAGTGGTCGCTTGAGTCCCATGTGTTGCAAATCTAATCGAGCATTTAAGCTATCTTTTGTTTTGCCTTCAATATTCAATAATGTTCCAATAATACTTTCACAAATATTTTTTTCAATATACATAACATCTAAGTTGTGTCTCAACAGAACAGTCTTCCAATAAGGCAATTCAAAAAAAATACTTTTTTTCTTCCAATTGTGATGTATCTCTTCATTTCGCTTTCTTTTTTTTTGTAGCTTTTCCAAAAGTTATTGGCTGTAAATTTTCAAGGTGGGTTATCACGTCATCTCCACTCAATGGTCGTGGTGCAAATCTTACCTCCTTTGTATTGTCAAATGAGCTCTTATTCTTACGCCAAGGATGATCAATAGGTAAGAACCTGCGATGACCCATATAACAATGCTTGCGGCCATATTTCAAACGACAAGAGCTAGTTTCTACATGGCAACATGGGCAAGCTAATGCTCCTTTAGTACTCCACCCAGATAACATTCCATAAGCAGGAAAGTCATTAATAGTCCACAATAATGCATCATGCAATCGAAAATTTTGTCTTGACAATGCATCATAGGTCTCAATACCTACATCCCATAATTCTTTTAGATCATCAATTAGTGGCTGAAGATAAACATCAATGTCATTCCCAGGACTCTTTGGACCAGATATAAGTAGAGATAGCAAGAAATTTGGTTGTTTCATACATAACCAAGGAGGTAAGTTATAAGGAATCAAAACAACAGGCCACATACTATAAGAGATGCTCATCATACCAAAAGGGTTGAAACCATCTAATGCTAACCCAAGTCTTACATTACGTGGATCAGAAGAAAAAATTCTATGTTGATCATCAAAAGTTTTCCATGTCATAGAGTCTGCAGGGTGTCTCATAAGTCCATCATCAATTCTTTTACTCTTATGCCATCTCATATCTTCTGCAATTTGCTTTGACATAAATAATCTTTGTAATCTTGGTTTTATAGGAAAGTAGCGGACTATCTTATTAGGAATATTTTTCCTCTGCTTATTGCCTTTGTTGCTTTCTTGCCATCTAGATTTCTCACAAATAGGACACTTGTCAAGTTCTTTGTAGTCATCTCCCCTATACAAAATACAATCATTAGCACAAGCATCTATCTTCTCATAATCAAGTCCAAGATCCTTTATAATCTTTCGAACCTCATACATTGAGTCAGGAAGAACATTTCCTCCGGGTAAAGCTTCCTTTAGTAATTTCAATAGTGAATCAAGTGAGGTATTGCTCCATCCATGAAGACATTTCATTTGAAAAAGACGCATGATAAATGATAATTTGGAAAACTTTTCACATCCAGGATATAGTTTTTGTTTAGCATCCTTTAATAATCCATAAAACTTTCTAGCTTCTATGTTTGGCTCTTCAGAAACATTACTAGGCATAGGTTGACCAAATCCATCATCTCTATCCATGTTAAATGATTGATACATGTCGTGAAGTAAGGTGTAGGTCTGAGCATCATCACTTCTTTCGTTATCATTTGTAACATCATTGTTATCATCATTAGAGTCATTATTACCACTATCTGAAGAGTCATCACTTGCACTTTCTCCATGATACTCCCAACAATTATAGGTTAGTTGAAACCCCCATTTCAATAAATCATCCTTGACACCATCTCTTGACTTATAGTAAACATTATTGCATTTACAACATGGGCACCTAATACTTCTTTTGGACTTGGCATAAGAAAAAGCAAATTCTAAAAAATCATCAACTCCTTTTAAATATTCTGGCAAAGTTCTATCTTGAAGTTTTATCCACTTCTTTTTTTGTTTGTTCATGATACAACTCCTAACAATTTTAAATACTGTGAGATACAAATAATAATTATAAAAAAATGGAAAATGTTTATTGTACAACATAAATATATATATATTCAACTAGTATTCATCGTATAAGATACGCTTGTAGTACACATTACAAATAAAGAAATGACATATGTTGGATAGTTGTTGGATGATATTCTTATTGTACATATTATTTTAATTAAATGAATTTGTTTGCAATTTAGGTTATGAAATCTGAATTAGTTCTGCAATTGGTTCTAAAATTTTGGTTATGCAATTTTGCTTCTTAATGATTTTTGTTTTGTTCTAAACTGGTTCTGCAATTTTTGAATTGGTTCTGAAATTTGAATTGGCTCTGCAATTTCAGAATTGGTTGTGGTTTTGTTTTGGTTCTTAATTTTGTTATGGTTCTAATCTTAGATTCTTAATTATGTTATGGTTCTTAATTCTTTGGTTTCTTGGTCTGAAGTATATTCTAGTTCTTAATTCTACACTAGTTTTGCATTTTTGGTTAATAGGAATATAGGATGTCTCAAACAATTGGAAGAAGGGGGAAGAAGATGAAGATGAAGATGATGATGACATTGAAGATACATGAGGATTTGAGTTTTGAGATTTATGTAATTGAATTTTTGATTTATGATATATGATTTGATTTTTGATTTTGATTTTTCTTCAACCGTAAATCATGACTTTGTGGGTTGGTTCTAAAACTACATGATGTTTGGTAGTTAATCATGAATGATGATGGGGAGTAATTTTAGCAATGATTATAGGAGGGAGTGTTAATATAATATGTACTAAACTTTTGTTCTATCCTCCAAATATATATAAGGGGTTCAAGCTATTAAAAGGGAAAAACAAATCAGGAACTCAACCTATGGGATCAACATATAGGCTCCTAGTTCTTTGGGATATGGATATTAATTTCTAATCATATTCCAAACAATATTATAGCAAATATTGTTGCAGACCATCCTAATCAATTTACAATCTAACCAATTCACAAATATACATACATTAACAATATCGAAGTGTTATTAAGTGTCTAGAAGAAAATTGAGTGTATAAATTTTATTTTACATAAAAAATTAGTGTTATAAATTTTAATATTTATGTGAAACTTAAAAATTGCTGATATAGTTTTTTAATAAATATGAACAAATTTTTTCTACACAGCGATAAAATAAAGGTCAACCTTTAGATTTGATTCAGTATTATACCTATGATAAATAAATCAAGTGTGACTCTGTGAGTAAGAGAGAATGACTTTAAAATATTTTCATTGAATTGACTAACCTGTCGGCCGGAGTGCCCTCACAATTTTGAGAGTTTGCAGCACTTTTCTCTATATATAAAAATACATAATAATTAAAAAAAAAGAAATAATGTAATGTAAAAAGAAATTAAAATTACAAAAAGATAACACACATCTCAAAGTAACATTCTAGCTAGCTATTATTAGATTAGGAACATTATCTCTTGTATGAGAATGATGGTGTGGTGAGAATTGACATAGTATTAGGATGATTAAAATGTATGTATCACAATAATCATAATCATTTGAAAAAAAAAGAACCCTAACCTTGATGACAAATACTTTGGCACCTCAATTCTATTTTTTGTTTGAGCTCACAGTAATTTCACTTCTCTTATGCCTCACCAATGGATCATATTTATAAAGAGTGGAAAAAGATTCTTTAAATGGAATATCAATTGATAAGTTTAAAAGGCATCTGAGAGAAAAAAGTTTAAAAAGATTGGTTTGTTACGTTAATTTAGGATTCTAGAAGATTTAGTTTAGATTTTAAAATAATAATAAAAGATATGATTAAAAAGCTAGTTTCATATTTATAAAACTAAAAAATAAATAGCAATTTTTACAAAATATTATGGATGTTTAAATTTTATTCTCTTTTCTTATAAAATTAATATATAAATACTCAAATATATAATTAGTAACTTATTCTTAAATATATATTTTATTTTATAGGTTTTAGTAATATCAAAAATTTATTTTATTTTCACATTTTTAATTTTTACTTTTATTAAAAAAATTAAAAATTAAATAAATAAGTTTGTTAGCAATTATTCCAATTGATTTTGGAACCAATGAAACTAATTTTTTTAGAAATATGCACTTA
>CM024263.1:20769805-20814546 GCA_013621005.1 Aeschynomene evenia | reverse complement strand
CTACTGATTTCTTTTGTCCCCTCGGCTACTTATTAGATTGTGTTTTAGAATATAACTTGTCGCATTCACTTCTCTCATGCAAATTTATAACTCTTTTTCTTCATTAAGTTGGACTTTTTGTTAGCTTATTCGATTTTTTAACGAAACTAAGTTTGTGAGCGTGGATGTCACAAGTTTATTCTTTGTTCCCATGTGCTTTCCCATCTTGGATGCTCATGGCTATTTATCAAAAAAAATTACAATATAAATTTAATACCAAATACTAAGTTTTCTTTTTGCATTCAACAGTGACACCCTCAAATGGGGATATAGTTTTAAACTGTATGAATCATTCCAATGCTAATATGAATGAACCACAAGCAGGTACACATATTTTTTTGTTTAATTCTTTATTTAGTTTTCCTGTTTGATTCAATGCATTGTTTTTTATTTCAATTTTTTAATTTAAAATATGTTTGTCATACATTTTTCTTTATGTTTTTTTTTATGAAGACAATCCCATAGAATGTTCAAATACTAATAAAAGAGGAAGAGGAAAAAACTACTGGTCTAAGTGTGGCAAAAAAGAAACGAAAAAGTGCTACAGGAAAGTTACATGTTATTATTCCACATGACAAAATGGTTGCTGTTGGACCTGGAGCTTCAGATTTTGTTACTGAAATATCCTTAATCGTTCAAAAGAATGCTCCTTTGAATGTGACTAAGTGGATGAAAGTTCCTCAAGAAGCAAAAGATAAGATAATATTGAAAGTTTTGGTAAGTCTTACTCTTCCACCTAATATATATTATATTTGTCCTATTATTTTCTTAAATGTGTAATAGATGTGATTTACTTGCCTCTGTTGTTGAGATGATAAATTATGATATTTGGTGTAATAATGAATTTGATACCATTAATCATTGTGAAACAAATTATTGTCATAAAAATATCTTTAAGGTTGTGAAAGTCTTGGGTTTATAGATGAAAGATTATCATGGGAGCACAATATAGTTGTCAATGTTTCTAATTGTGATTTGGCCTTTGGGTGATATGGAATGTTCAAAATAGAAAAATTTTCAATCATGAAATAATCTCGGTGGGTGTGGTGTGTGACACACTACTTTTTTGGGTTGATAGGTGGTTTAAGGATTTAAAAAGAGGTGTGTAGAAAACAATTATACTACAAGTGGTTCTGATTCTTATTATGGTGCTATTTATATTAAAAGGTTGCAGGAGGAAGAATGTCATAAGTGGCTTTCATATATGGTGTATGTGACTGTGTTTTGCTGTAGGAATTAATTCCTTAGTATCTTTAATTTTCTCTTGTTTTGTTTTTTTCTATTGTCTTATTGCTTTTATATATATATTTTTAGGCTCGCTTCGAGATGATACTTGTAGTTGAATTATTGCAAAAAAAAAAATTGATCAATTGTCTTGCCTAGTGGCTATTATTTGTTTATTTAAAACTTTCTTTTAACTTGTTTGGACTTTGAATTAAAAGTACCTCTATTTTAATTTGAGTATATAGGATACTTTTGATATTGAGGCTACAGAGCATAATAGAAAACCATTCTTCAAGTTGCAAGCAATCTTTATCGAAGTCATAGAGCAAGGCTTCATGAACACTTCTTGAAGTATGAAACAAATGAAGAGGCTTTGCAAAGCAAACCCGATGATATAGATGAAGATGATTGGGCATATTTGGTGAACTATTTTTCAAGCGATGCCTTTAAGGTATGTATGGAATCTTCTTCTCATTATAAATATATTATTATGATATGCTAAACAAATAATAAACATGTTTATATGTATTTATCTAGGCAATAGAGCTAAACGCAATAGAGCTAAACAAGTTATCAATCATATTTGTGGCAGAAAATCATTTCAAGCTGTTAGTTATGATGCGGTAAAATTTAGTGAATATTAGTCACTTTACTTTTAAATATTTTATTCAACTTGTAATTTACTATGTGGTGAATCAAATTGTTTGTTTGTAGAGAAATCCTGAAACAGGAAAAAACCTAATTTTCAAGATTTATGGCGAATGACGCACTTGAGAAACAATGGCCAATGGGTAGATGAGGCTTCCGAAGAAGTTGCGGTAATATGGTGATATTTGATTTATAATTTATACCATTTTATTTGTCAATTATATATTTATACTTTTGATTGTATATTGTCTTCTTACAGAAAAAGGTTGAAGAAGCTTCATCACAAATATTACAAGACATAGATGAACATGCGGATAAAGACTCCTTAATCAATTCAGCTTTTGTATCAGTTGTAGGAGAAAGATCTTTCTATTGTCGCGGTCTTGGATCAGGAGTTAGGCCAATCAAAGGAAGATCTGATACTCTTTCATGAACAATTGGAGAATGAACGTGAAAAGCGAGAGAACCTTGAAATGAAATTAAAGGAGGTTGAAACTTTACTTCAAGAAGAGCGGAACAAGAGAGAAGAAATGGAAAAACAACTTTGATGAAAAGATGGAGAAACAAGTTGAAGAAAAGATAGCAGCTTTATTTAGAGGACTAACATCCTTGGTATGAGTAGTTGTTGAATATAATGATTATACTAAAAATTTAGTAAACACAAATATTTGTTTTAACTCTTATGTTTGAATTGAAACATTGCAGGTGAGCAAGTGATGATATATATAGATGATTTGAGAAGATATTCAACTAGAAGAGTAGTTTTAAATGATTAAATATAGCAGCATGTTTTTTATTTTTTAGATCTAAAGTGAACTTTCATGTTATTTTGATTTCCAGTAGATATTATTTGTTGTTATTCTAAGTTGTTTTGTTATTAGTTGTAAACAATATAGGATGTGACCAGAATATTTTGTATTTCAAAAAAAATTATTTTAGTTAATTTTACTACATTTCAAATTTATCATCATTAAAAATTATATTTATATTTGTAAATCATATTAATTATTAGCATAGTAAATTAAATTCATTACAAAAATATAATATGAAATGCAACTATTTATAAATAAAAATTGTTCAAAACTTTTATAGCTATATAAATCGTTGGGAAAATACCTTATAGTAGCGATATTTTTTTGTTGCATTAAGATAGTAAATTATGGTCACTATCACATTGGTTATGGCCGCAAGCAAGGTTGTCGGCGTAGGCTAGTTTTGGCAACGACTAAGGTTGTTAGGTTAGTGTGTTAAGGTCATAACAAAAGTTGTTGGCAAAATTTGTTTATGGCCGCGACTAAAGTTGCTGACACATATCATCTAAGGCCGCAACTAAAGTTGTTAGCATAAGTTGGTTATGCTAGCGACAATTGTTGTCGAGAAAAATATTAGTTTTGACAGCGACATCAAAGGTGGTTGCAAAACTTTTCGCAACGGCACCTTTTGTAACGACACGCAGCAACAATTTTATTGTTAGGATTAGTGTTATTCCAACGACTCAATACATTTAGTAACAACAAATGTCGCTGGGAAAAAACTTAAATTTTGTAGTGATTGTGGGTTAGTGTAGTGTATCTCTTTTTCTCTCTTGGAGTATTTTCTCTCTAATTTCGGATTTGGGGTTTTAGGGCTTAAGATTGGGGGTTTTCTATTTTGTTGAAATCTGAGGTTTATGATGTTTCCCTAGGGTCTCAACCAGCTAGAGAAGCTCCGGGTAGCTCATCTTAGCTCCGGGTTGTGTCTTGGAGTCATTGGAGTAATTTGTGAGTAATGGGTTATTTGTGGTTTATGTATGAATTTGATTGAATCTGTGGATTTCTTACTATGATAGTTGATAGGGACTGAGATTGGATGATAGATGATTGATATTGTATACTGGTTGTGTTTGATTTGAATGGGTTGTGGTGAAAATGTGGATTTGGGGATGATTTTCGAACAATTTTCTGCAGAATTTCGCCTCTGACCCAGGTAGTAATCGATTACAACGACTTGGTAATCGATTACTGTAATCGATTACCAAGACTCTGTAATCGATTACTGTAATCGATTACCACGGGTTGGGAATCGATTACAGGCTGCCAAAATTTACAAAAATTTCCTTCCAGTGCGAAATCTGATGTTGGTAATCGATTACGGGGGGTATGTAATCGATTACAGCAGTACTAAAACTCTATTTTCAAGACTTTAACTCAAAATTTTCATATTTTAAAGTTAGTTACTCAAATCCATTCGTTCACCACTACCCAAACTTATTACTTGGATGTTTATGATGTCGTTGTATTTATGATATGATGCTGAGGATGTGATGATGAAACGGTGATGCATGAGTTCTATGTAAATGTTGTGAAGATGATGATGAATTACTTATGCTGTGATTATGAATGATATGTGCCACTAATAACGCTAAATAAGATAAAAATTGAAGGAATTAAGAGATGGTAAAACGACCTGAGGAGGGGCATAGCTCGCGGGGTTGTAAATGGGAAACCTGATGAGGGGCATAGCTCACGGGGTTTCTCAGTATGGTATCTGATGAGGGGCATAGCTCGCGGGACATCCATACTTCCTATGAACATGAGTCGGGGCCGAGCTCCAGGTGTTCATAGGTTAAAAGCTACCAAGATAAAGAGACTGTATAAGAACGAAGGAATCGATACATACATGTTATTGGTTTATGTTGTGACTGCATTGCACTGTTATATGCTTTATACACTGCTTATAACCTGTTTATTCACTGAGTGTATGGCTCACCCATTCATACAAAACATTTTCAGATTCAGGTGGAGATCAAGGAGCGAATCCTTCCGTTCCTCCAAGCTCTTAGCTTTGGTGAGGCTCACGGTTTAGAGGCGTATGTTTTAGTAGTTGTTTCTGTAGTGTGCTCCATAAGATTACAAACAGTGTTAAGTCAGTTATGTGTATGTGTTGTAGTCTAATTAAGACTTGTTGTATTTATGTTGACTTCTGAGTTAAGCAGGATTTTATGACAGCATTATATGTAAGGATTTTATGAGATATATGCATGTTAAAGTAGTTGTGATTGTTGTTGTTTAGTTGGATTGTTGTGTGGATATCAGGTTAAGGCTGACATGGGACTCGGTGTCCCATTTGCCGGTCACGGATCCGAGTTGGGTCGTGACATCAGAAAAAGGAAAACAAATGCAAATGCAATCAAGAGCAAATGCAAGCGCAGTCGAGGAGAAAAGAAGGAACACAAAGAAACTCCTGTGCTTTAGCACATATTGACATGACAGTAGCTACCAGCGCTGGACTCAGTTCAGAAACAGCCACTGAGGTTACTCATGTCTCAGAAATATTTGTAACGCGTGTCCTTCAAAAAGGAGTCAATTTAAACGAGACTCACACAAGGATCTTCAGGACTGTTACTTCAACGTGATTAAAATTCCTCCTCTCCTCTACGATCGACTTCGTCCAACTCTCTCCATATCAGATTCCATAAGTGATTTTAGTCCTCAGAACGGAAGGATGAAATAAATTCACCCTATATGCATCTTCAACCCTTTCGAGTCGATTCATGAAGAAAAAGATAATTGAAGCAATTCATCAACAGATTTCTACCTTCAACATCCCAGATGAAGATCAGACATCGGAGATAATGGGTCAAACAAACTGCTACCTTGGAGCTGGTTCAAGATTCTGAGGACACTCAGAAGCAGCCTTCTACTGAAGTGGCTGCTAGAGCAGAAGAAGTTGACGAAGAAATAGAACGAATTCCTGAATATCAAAAGCTGGATATTGTGGATTCTGTACTTGAGGCTGAGGTCTCTCGTCCTCCACCACCATCCTCTTCGCAACAGCCTTCTATCTCCTCATCTGAGATCCCTCCAGAATGCCCTCCAGTGCGGGTCAAGCCGAAATTCTGATGGAAATATGTAGGCTTCTCCGCTACATGGCTAGGAAGCAGTAGTTCTGAGTCTATGATGGCGTTATGTTAGCCACCCTTTTTGATGTAACAAAGGGCGAGTAGAAATAGAAATAGATAATATTTTGGCTATATAAACACTAGGTTAGGATTTAGGGGGAGTAACAAGGATTTAGGGGGAGTAACAAATTAAGGGGAGCCAAAAAACTTTTTTGTAACCTCATTTGGATTTAATGAAATATCATTTGTGTTTTGGCATCTCTGTTTTATTAGCTTGGTATTTCTGAAATTCACATACTTAATCATCAAGAAATACATGTTATATATTCTGATAATCCAAACCAGTACTCATACTTTGCATATCTATCTGTTGATTATCAAAGCCTTCTAAGAAATAACAAAGCCTTCTCTCAGAAAGCTAAGTTATTTTCTAAGAAAGCAAAAGTGCCTTCTGAGTAAGTTTGTGAACTTAATCAGAAACACTTCAAAACTAAGCAAAATTATTATCTTAAGACTTAAGTTGTTATCATCAAAAAGGGGGAGATTGTAAGCTCCAGAACCCTTCTGAGAGAAATTGTTATATTTCTCTTAGAGAGATAGAAAGTTTTAATGATAACAAAGTAAGCCATAAGTATAAAATTTTACTTAAGGTATTGCTAAATATGTGTGCTTAAGTGTCTCAGTAAGCTTAAAATTTTGCAACTCCATGAGTAAGATCAAGACAAACAACGAGTAACCTTTGAATTACAAGAAGAAATCATAGCGTGAAAGACATCAGAAAGGATGCTCAAGAAACGCAAAAGGTGAAAGTGCAGTTCTGAGTGAAGAACACTGTCGCCTCAGAAAGGTCTCAGAAGACCTGGCAACTGGTGATTCTCAGAAGGGTCTTCCCTCATAAGGTTCGCCTCAGAAGTCCGTACAACTCTCAGAAAGTTGGACTTAGAAGCAACCAAGTGTCAAGACTCAATGGACGATGCATTCATTCTCAGAAAGATCGTTACAACAAGCCAAGGAAGTGGGAACACGCGCACTGTACAAGTCAGAAAAGTTCCTCATTTCGCGCTGACAGTAGCAGGGAGCTTAAGAAACATCAATTTCTGAACAGTTCTTAAATCTCTCAGAAAGAACCTTTCTCAGAAAGTTAAAGTTCTCAGAACGTTAACTATCTCAGAAAGCACATTCCGCTGTCAACTCTTAAACCCTCTTTCTGAGTCAAACAACTTTCTAAGAAAAGTTTTTAGAAGCATATTTTAAAAACCTGCACGATTCAACCCCCCTTTCTCGTGCACAAATACACCTTCAATGATGACTACATTTATTTCCATACCATAAATTACTTATATCAAAGATCGTTAATACGTACGCCAAATATTAATAGCACCTCGCAATATTTCCAGTTTCGTCCCTCTTATTGGAAGTAATATGTGTTAATTGGTGCAAACATGTTATACATTAACATAAATTCAATGATATTTTTTTGTATATTCTTATTAAGTATGTTGTATATTAATAAAAATATTATCATAAAATATCATTTTACAACATAACGTTTGTGTCATTGAATTCTGTAATGTTATCTTGTTCTCCCTTTGAAATTTGACATATAACATTATAGTTTAACATTTTCATATTATTTTTATGAATAGCATACTTCAACTGATACAAATATTAGTCGGTTATAATTATCTGGTCTAACATATCTCTTCAAATAAAGTTTATATATACTAGCGACTCGATAGGCACTACCGTGCCTGTCAAGTCGCTTTTTAGTTGTTTTCTCTTCATAACTTTCTCCCCTATACAACACTCATATGCATGTAAATCAATAATGTATACCGTGTCTGTCCATATTTTGCGTGCATGAGTATTATTTTGGAGATGAAAAAGAATGGCCAAAAGAAAAAAGAACAAACCTTTATGCAACAAAATTGTTGTGCCATTGGGAAATGAGAGAAAATTTTTTGTTCCGTAAATATTTCCGGTGAAATTGAAATGGAAGCATGAGGAATGTTTGATTTAGTAACCGCTTTTGTTTATAGTGGGTTAGTGGGTTATATTCAGTTTTTGAACTCTGCAGTCATGAAACTTCCTGCTTTAGTCTTTGAGATTTGTATTATGTTTTTATGTTTGTTAAGTTATGTGGAGAGACCAAATGTAACCGCTTTTTTCCATATTCTCTTTATTAATAGGTAAGAGATAAGGATAATATTATTATAATGTTATATGTCGTTAAATTATTATATTTGGTTGCATCATATATGTATGATTTATTATCCACTGTCATGATCCTAATAAGAGTTTAAGCTAAATCATTTAGGAGATAGACAAAAATGAAAACCCAAATTATTATCTATTTTTCTTCACAGATCCACTTTCAACGGTATTGTCACCATCATCTATGTAGGTTTTGTCTTTAAACTGCACTAATCAACCTCGGCTGAAAAAGACATATACTTGTAATAAAAAAGGAGATTATAACATTGTTATAGTATAACAATATTCGTTGTAATTTTTTTAATTTATTTTCGGTGTGTGTCTTTTTCAGCTAAGTGTTGGTGGTGGAGTTTTAGACAAGACATCCATAAGTGATGATCGCAATACTATTAAAAGTGGTTTTGAGAATGCAAAAAAGAAAGTGATTTATATATGCTACTGATTTTGTATATCTTGCTATTGGTTTGATATACCTCTCTTTTGTACGGTTATACATGTGTTAAACATTTATTTTTTCCTCACGCTAACCTAATAAACGTATGTACTACTTGAGTTAGTATTTGAATCAAAATATTAAATGTGTCATTATATTTGCAACCCATTTTTTAAAAAAGACTTAATCACATATGATATGTGACATTAGCTATTCATTTAACATTTTTTATTCGTATAATATTAATGTAGTGTCTAATTTTTTCATGTCTGGTACACAGCAAGCCTTTTTCGTTTTGAGTCCTTTTTTTTTTTTTTGCAAAGTGGTGTACGTTGTCATATGAGTATTCCTTTAAAAAATTAATTTCAACCTTATATGATCAAGTTTCAATATTATCATCTCAAGTAAACTTTTATGGAGTGGTTTATAAGTTAATGTATATTTTGTGGTATTTTTTATACTTATAATATTCCACATCTTTCATATGTTTTTTTATACTTAAGAATAGTCAGACATATTTAATTATCATATTTAGAAATATGTACCCATAAACATACCGTTTATTATCAGAGTTACCCGTTTAAAGTACTTGACATTGTTTTACCTTTTATGCATTTCAATGTATCATGTTTTATTATTATCTTAAAAACACGCTATTTTGTATCTATATATAATATTCATATATGTTATTAGTTTACTCACAATACATACACTATATATTAATAGCATCACTCAATATTTTCAATATTATCGCTGTTCACAACCCGAATTATGACCCATTAAAGCCCAATAGTGATAGAATGGATAAGACCCAAATACTTAGGCCCAAACCAAGAAACAAGGCCAACCCTAGGAGGATAAGGTCTGTTGACTAAGCATTTAGCCAATATATAGGTGGTTACACATTAAAAGGAATAGTGAGTTAATGAGATAGGAAAGAGTCAAACTATCTACTCTCATCCTCTCCTACAATCACTAAAAAACAGTTATTATAACCCCTCCCTTTCGCTGGGAGGGGAGAGCGGAACGAAGGAGTCCATGGAGATGATTGGTGGCACGTGGAGTCAGAGACCGCGACAGTTCATACCGGAGCAAAGGTACGGAACATTGACACCGTTTCCTGGGACTCCTAGCCCATCCGAAAAATTCCCGTGAGATCTTTCCTTCTCTCTATCTAATGATTACTATTTTAAGATCATAATATGCTGTCAATTATGGTTTTATTTTCATATTTTTATGGTTGATCATGGAAAAATTTGATGATGCTGAGGATTAGTGAGATCAAATCCTTTTAAGGAAAAGCCTTGTAAAAACCCCATCAAGACATGATTTCATGACGGAAGAATCTTGCCAATGATTCCGAATCGAGAGAAACGGTTTGGAATCGGAGAACGGTTCCGAATCGAAGAACAGTTTAATCGAAGAGAACTGAGATTCGAATCGAAGAGAACGGTTCTGAATCAGAGAATGGTTCTGCGTCGAAAAGAACAGTGTCAAATTAAAGACAGTTCCAGAGGAAGAATGATCAACAACAATGATTCGAAGAGAGCTTCCGAATTGTAGAGAACGATTCCGGATCAAATCTGAACTGAACCAGAAGACATGGCGGTCGAGACCACTTCATCGTCATCGACAGAATGGTCTTCGGATGGACGAGCTTCATTGAAAGCCACATCCCAAAACCAGAGGCAGAGCAGCCGCCGCCACGACTGCTTCCATCAACAACAACAACACCCCGACGATTTCACTCCTCCCTCCATCGCCAAGATCGAGCTGGTTGACGAGAATGACACTCGGACCGGTCCTCTCCAACAAAGAAGAGCCTCTGCAAAGTCTCTGTTCAGAATTCGGAGCAGCAGACAATGGTGGTGAAGGCAGCGCCGCGGAAGGGTTGCTAGAAGGTGCGCTTGGGTTTCCATATAATGGGCCTAGAAAATAAAAATTAATAAAAAAATAAAGGAAGTAGCAAGGTAGTGATAATGCCAAAGCTGATTCCGATGTCGTGCCAAAGAAGAAGATTGCTTTCAAGTCGGCGGCACAACACACACAAGAATGAAGATGTGCACTAGGTTTCCAAATTATGCGTCTAGTTTAGGTTTCTACACTATGGGCCCAAAGAAAGAGCATAGCCTAGATGAGAAAGGCAGCAGCACAACCAAGATAATCAAGCCCAAGCTAATCCCCAAGTGTTGGCAAGTTCATGTTGACTTATTCAAATGGTAGGCCAAAAGAATGGCACGTAAAAAGCATAAAGGAAAGGCATTTCTCAGGGGTAACCACATGTCGCGACGCATGGTTGAATTTGGGTCCCTTGGCTGAGCTCATGAAAGAATCGAGCTCGCAACTATTAATCAAGCCATGAAAGTAAGCTAATTATTATCTTCATAATTATTATTTGGCATGAAGTAAAATTTTTCCAGCCATTTAATTATTTGTTTTACAATATTATTATTATTGTGTCTAACATTCTTTTGAGAATTGTCACGTGATAAACACTGGCATAAAATTTATCAATTTATCATTTGAGAATAAAATTTTGATGAAAATTGAAGATCAGAGAAATTAAGTCAAAGACACAAAGTTATCACTGATAACCACCACGATACCGGGAACCCAACGTCAATGAAGGGTGAAGCGGTGTACGCGATCCAGACGTACGAGGTTCAATAGGTTATCCCGACGTCAACAAGGGTGAAGCGGTGTACGCGACCCCGACGTACGTGGTACAAAAGTTTATCCCGACGTCAAGAAAGGTGAAGCGCTGTACGCGATCCCGACGTACGAGGTACAAAAGTCCCGACATCAAGGGTGAAGCGGTGAACGCAATCCTGACGTACGAGGTTCAAAATCCCGACGTCAAAGGTTAAGCAGTGTAGCGATCTCGACGTACGAGGTACAAAAGTTTATCCCGACCTCGAGAAGGGTGAAGCGCTGTACGCGATCCCGACGCACGAGGTACAAAAGTCCCGACATCAAGGGTGAAGCGATGAACGCAATCCCGACGTACGAGGTTCAAAATCCCGACGTCAAAGTTTAAGCGGTGTAGCGATCCCGACGTACGAGGTTCAAAATCCCGACGTCAAGGGTGAAACCGTGTACGCGATCTCGACGTACGAGGTTCAAAATCTTGATGTTAAGGGTGAAGCGATGTATTTAATCCCAACATTCGAGGTGCAAAAGTTTACCCCGACGTCGATAAGCATGAAGTGGTATACGCAATCCTGACGTACGAGGTTCAAAATTGTATCCCGACGTCGATAAGGGTGAAGCGGTGTACGCGATCCCGACGTACGAGGTTCAATAGTTTATCCCAACGTCGATAAGGGTGAAGCGGTGTACGCGATCCCGACGTACGAGGTTCGAAAGTTATCTCGACGTCAATAAAGGGTGAAGCGGTGTATGCAATCCCGACGTATGAGATTTAAAGTATTTTTATTCTTATTCATCATGTTTTTTATCCCAACGATCGAGGTAAAAACCCGACGTATGAGGTCATCTTATCCCGACGTCCGAAGGAAAAACTCAGCGTACGAGGTCCAACACCCCGAAGTCAAAGGTGAAGCGGTGTACGCTATCCCGATGTACGAGGTTCAATAGTTTGTCCCGACGCCGATGAGGGTGAAGCGGTGTACGCAATCCCGACGTACGAGATTTAAAGTATTTTTATTCTTATTCATCTTGTTTTTTATCCCAACGATCGAGGTAAAAACCCGACGTATGAGGTCATCTTATCCCGACGTCCGAAGGAAAAACCCGGCGTATGAGGTCCAACGCCCCGACGTCAAAGGTGAAGCGGTGTACGTTATCCTCACGTACGAAATGGCGCTAAAACCCCTAGGTCGGATTCATTAAAAACACGCTAAGTACAAAGGAAGCAAGCCCGACGTGCCAGCACTCGGAAAATGCACTAAGTACAAAAGCAACGTTATAAAGCGGCTCGATTGCACACAAGTCCCGATGCGACAAAATAAAGCAACGAGATCGCAAAACGAGATCGCGAAGTAGCTCCGGTAAAAGAAAGCTTAAAATAGCTGAAATAAAACCGCAATAAGATAATGCGTGAACACTTAGAAACGAAACACATAAGATACCAAGCTCCTGTCAAAACCGAGCGAAGGTTAAAATCAAACTCCGGTGAATACCGAACCGAGCCGCGATAAACTCGATGAACGAGATGGAGACACACCTCGGGCACACAAGGGAATTTGTCTTCAACGTTGAAAGCATATAAGAACACCTAACTATATACCCGACATACGAAGCGCCGACAAAAGGACTCGATGTACGAGAGTATGAATAACTAAAAAAAGAATAAGTGCTAAAAAGGGAAGTAACTCCGGCGTAATAAGCACGGACGGACCTAGAAAGTAATAAGCACTTCAAAAATAAAAACCAAAGTTGGTTAAAACCCCAAGTAGGTTAAAACCTGAGTTGGTTACTGAATTAAAACCCAAGTTGGTTAAAACCCCGAGAAGGTTAAAACCCGAGTTGGTTACTAAATTGAAACCCGAGTTGGTTAAAAACCCCAAGATGGTTAGAAAACCCGAGCTGGTTAAAAACCCCATGATGGTTAGAAAACCCGAGTTGGATAAAAAAACCCGAGCTCTGGTAATTGCCGAGCACCGGCAGATACCGAGCTTTGGTGAGTGCCGTGCTCTGGTAAAAGCCGAGCACCGGTTAAATATCGTGCTCCGGTGTAACCGAGCTTTGGTAAATACTGAGCTCCGGTCAAAGCCGAGCTCTGGCAAAAACCGAGCTCCGGTGTAAACCAAGCTCTGGTAAAAGCCGAACATCGGTTAAATTTCGTTCTCCGGTGAAAACCAAGCTCTGGTAAATACCGAGCTCCGGTTAAAGCCGAGCTCTGGAAAAAACTGAGCTTTGGTAAATACCAAGCTTCGGTGAATACCGAGTTCCGATAAATACCGAGCTTCGGTATAAACCAAACTCAAGCTCTGGTAATAAACCAAGCTCCGGCAAATACCGAGCTATGGTAAGACCCGAAGCTCTGGTCCAGAGCCAAGCTCTGGTGAATACCGAGCTCCGGTCAATACCAAGCTACGGTGAATGCCGAGCTCCGGTAAATGCTGAACTTCGGTAAATACCGAACTCTGGTAAGTACCGAGCTTCGGCCAATGTCACTGAGAGACTCAGAAAGTCGTTCAATCATCAAGAAGTTCCTAGAGCAATAAACTGGGGGCAACCAATCATGGGGTCTGGGAGATAAGTATCAAACCACCCCACTTTGGTACAAATCTAAGTAGATCAGATCCACACACCGGGTACACCTGGCATCCCCTAAAGGGACGCCATAATTTGAAGGATCGATCCCAAGGTGCTAGGAAAAAGACCTGCTAACTAAAAAATAAGTCCTAAAGGGCTCGTAAGGGAAGTTGATGGAATCCACCTTACGACTAGAGGGTCAGAGTATTGCAATGCCCCAAGTCTGACTCAAAGGTCGGAGCTAAGAGAGGTCACCCCGTATCCAAAGACTAAAAAGTCACGTCTATTCAAAAGTCTTAAAGTCTACACATGGAGACGGGGACGTATAACGGAATAATTGAGTTATGAACAAAACCACTTCGCCCTAAGACATAAGAAGAAGGATAAACGAGGTCGGTTAAGTGGCATAAATCTAGATAGACTCACAACGTTAACAAAACATTGATTCGAGGAACCCTTGAAAAGGCCCTCAATCATGGATGAAAGAGATGCGCGGAAAGTCTCCGACGTGAATTTCCGAGTTGATGATGAATGTCAAACTTGGGGTCCTCTCGGACGATGAGAAAGATGCGAGGTTGGAGCATGAAAGGCCTTGTGCCCATCGTAATGTTTGTACCCCAATCCTACAACCCAGTTAGAAGGGCCAAAAGATAATGGACTGAAGCAGAGAAGGGCAGAATAATTGTGACCTAAACTCAAACTTCGATTGGGAGAGCCCATTAGGGAACCCGAGTTTATACTTTTCTTGTTGTGAAACCGACCTCCGATCTTAAAGGAGGGAGCGAAACCGAACAACCTAAACCTAAGGCAAAGGGTTATCCCACACCATAAGTCAACATTTGACCATTTAAGTCCTATAATTAGCCCCAAGGTGGAGTGGACCTTGTTGTCTTTTATTTGAAAATGGGGCATGTAATTTGCTAACCCAAAAATGGTCGAGAATGCCGAGGTCGCGGAGAGGTGCGAACCTTAGGTAATAAGAGACCAAAGCGAGTTATGAAAACCTCACGAGGGCGCAAAAGTTAAAGCAAAAGTTGCTAAGTCAACTTAAAAGCTAGTTTGCAAAGAATGTGGAAAGGGAAACTTGAAGACCGGAATTATCCGATCTTGTAACTCGGAAATCTCAAGAGGGTTCGCTCAATCATACGACCTCAGAAAGAGACGTTTAAGCCAACATGGACATTGAACTCCGAGATTAGAGCTCGGAAGTTCAGAACAAAGGCTATCATGTTCAAGATTAAACTTTATCGCCAACAAAACCTCGACTACCAAGTTGGGGGCAACATGGTAAAGTTGCAATGCCTACTAGCATGTCCTCTCCAATCCTCGCCATCACCTCCAAGTGACTCGGTGGATACGAGAGGGGGAAAATGCATTTAAAGGCTCATGGCTCAAAAGAGAAGATGATATTTGGAAAAACCAGCACCTTGATCATTAAGTAAAGTGAGAATACCCGACTTAAATGATCAAAGGATGAAAGGTTGAAATACCAGGACGCGGAGATTATCCGACATCAGAGCACGAGTAATCGTCAAGTATTGGCAATTACTCAACCACACAGTTTCAGAGAAGAAACAGTGCAAAGGAAGAAGGTTACCCGACGTAAATAAGCTCTCATAGAAAGGACGGAGCTCAGAATTTACAATCGGACATTATAGTCCCTCCAGAATGAGAAAGTAAAAATTAGTCCCTGCTTATGTTAGAGGTCGGACTTTTTAGTCCCTCTGTTAATCTTTTCAAACGGGAATGATGATCTGGCAATAACGGTGATGATGTGACACCGTTAAATGACACATCGCCATCAGTATAAACTAAACGGCGTTGTTTTGATGTTCTAAATCATCACTTCACTTAACTTAAGTGAAGTGTGGGAAGAGAGAAATGTGAGGTGGGGTTAAGTGAGGTGATGATTTGGAACATAAAAAAGACGCCGTTTAGTTTATGGTGATGGTGATGTGTCATTTAACGGTGCCACATCATCACCGTTACTGCCAGATCATCATTTTCGTTTGAGAAGATTAACGGAGGGACTAATAAGTCCGACGTCTAACATGTGCAGAGACTAATTTTTGCTTTCTCATTCTGGAGGGACTATAATGTCCGATTGTAAATTCTGGAGGGACTAATTTGGGGTTTTTGTCTTTATTTTTTGTCACAATTCTTGAACTTTTGGCTTTTGTGAATATTTTTATGTTTTTTACCTATATAGGTTGATATTATATATAATGGAACGAAAACAGCTTGTAGATAATATGTTCATTGTCTTTCTACTGTATTTTTTGTATTATTGTCTCCGGTAGATTCATAAAAAATGTGATAAACTTAAGCTCACAATCCAAATTTAATTAATTTCTTTTACTCACAATTATGACAATTTAGATAATATATGATTCTTTAGTTCATGTTAATCGTTTGCGTTTGTAAAAAAATAATTGCCAGTTTTGATAAAAAGATCAAATCCTTATTTATATTATTTTCATTTCAAATCAATATAGATGATTTAATAAGCTAATATTTAATGCATAACCATTCGTGTATATTGTGTTGGTCATTAAAACATCGAAGTGTAAACTGATATTGTAATATTGCATGTTATATGCAGTATTCGTGTGAGATTGTTCACTGTTGATATTGCTGGTCAAAGGAGGTGTGCTTAGCCCTGTTAATATTAATGTGAAAAAGACGTTGTGGTGATAGTTAGTTATAATTTCTCTTGTTGTGTTCAGATGGTATTTAATTTTATTCGCTATCTGTTCAATGTCGTTTTTTCTATGTTGTTTAACTTTTAAAATCATTTGTGTATGACTTTTGTGAAGTTTTTGTTGTACATTGTCCCATAATATTTAGTGTATACATCTCATTATGGCTTGGTATGTATTCATGGTTGTCCTGAACCAATCACTATTAATGTAAATAAATTTTAGGGAAAAAAACCTTTACCCCCTAAATGTTTGGGTCGTTGCAATTCAGTCCCTGAACTTTCAAAACAGACAATACGATTCCCTGTATGTTTTAAAACGTGCATTTTGTCTCATCCGTCACAACTTCATCCATTTCACCGTTAAATAAGCACATGTAGTGCACATGTCATTTATTAAATGACTAAAATACCTTTTTTTTACGGGAAAAAAAAACACTTTACCCCCTGAATGTTTTAGTCGTTGCAATTTATCCCCTGAACTTTACCCTCCTAATTTGAAAGTTCATGGGCTAAATTGCAATGACCCAAATATCCAGGGGATAAAATGTTTTTTTCCCTAAAATTTATTTACATTAATAGTGGTTGAGTGGGAAATTATATGGAATATGGATAAGAACAACCAATGCCATTTTGGCAATGGTTGGTATCTGTACTGTGCGAAATATAGGTCTGCCGAAGGTGATGTTATTACGTTCGAGTTCGATATGTATGAGGAGGATTATTTTTATGTAACTCACGATAAAAAAAGGCTAATCAATATCATGGTATGTTCTCTACTGAATAAGCACCCCACTTACTTCTATTTATCATTTTATGGTATCATTCTCATATCTAATATTCTTTTCCAAATTTTCAGGTGGATATAAGATTGGATCTGTGCTGGATTGAACCATTTTTTTCTAACTATGTATTTGCCACGTACTGACACTACAAAAAATCGCATAAATTATGGCAGTTATATTAGGGTGGTTATTGAAAACCACCATTTTAAATGTTTATTACGACGGTTATTGTAACCGCCACAATTTTATTGTTAAAAATGAATTCTTTAAAATAAGGGCGGTTTGAAAATGCCACAATTTACTTTTTCACTTATGGCAGTTTTGAAACCGACACTATTTACAAGTTATTTTTTTAAAATTTTCTTAGATTCTTCCCGAACCAGCTAGCTTCCCAAACTCACGCTAATTTTCTTTTGATACTCAGTGGAGCTGAAAGCCCAAAAAACAAAAACTAGATAACAAGAAGAAGACTTGGAGGAGCACAACCCAAACTCACGCATATTACTGAATTTAGCACTAATATAGAACAAGAGGAAGAAGACGAAGCTCACAGGAGATCTCAACACCGGTTCTTGTAGGTCCCGATGATTCCGCCGATCTCAAAGTTGGTGCCGCCTCTTCCTCCTCCACCGGAGATTCTGTATTCCGCTCCCTCGAACTCCAATAGGAGAAGTGACACCGCCGGATCGCCGAGACAAAGATCACAGATTTGGCTTTGGCTTCGGATTCGGATTCAGCTCCTATGAGATCGAAGCGACATTCTGATGATGACAGCGATGGCGGCGACGATGCGGAACAGGGAGCAATTCAGGAAGGTTCTTCTGAATTGAAGAAGGTGAAGCAAAAGAAGCAGAAGGTTACTGTTGCGGAGGCTGCTTCCAGAATCAATTTCGATGATCTCGCCGCGTGTCTCGTGGAAATCACGGTGAGTTTTGGAACTGAATTTCAGTTTCGATTTTGATTTCAAATTTATTTTTTTTTCAATTGATCTGATGGAATTTTGATTCCGATTTTCGATAAATTCAGAGAAAGAAAAAAAGAAATTGAGTTTGGTGCCTCCATTCGCGGCGGTGCTCGCTTCTCCCTCAATTTGAAGAGCAAATGAAAGAGCTAAAGTTTCAAGAGAATCTGTTTGAAACAGAACTGAAGGAGCTCAAGTCAAAACAGAAGCAGTTTGAAGGTGAAGTGAATGATTTCCAATGGAAGCAGGATCTATTGGAAGGACTATTGAACGAGCTCGAGTTTAAAAAGAAGCAACATGAAGCATCGAAAAAATCATTCCGAGAGGAAGGAAATGTGCGGGGTAAATTTGTTTTGTGTTCTTAGTTTGTTAAAACAATTTCATTTCAACTGTTTCAAATTCATTGATATGGTTTCAAATATTTTGCAATTGGTATGAGGCTGGCTTATGATGAATTACTATATCATGTGAATATTAGTGTAAAATTGTCCTCCTACTGTTACCAATGCATTTTAATCTTGGGGGTGATTTTGCATTCTTTCACTTTATTATATTCCAAGACTTTTAAATCCCTAGTTTCATCTTGATTTACTACACTATTGTAGCTAAAATATGTTGTTTTGCATCACACAGATAATGAATTATGTCTGAACAATGGTGGAACAAGTTTGCTGTTGCTCTTAAATGACCAAAAAAATGAACCAAACAAAACAAATTTGTTGTTACAAGAAATTGATTTTCTAAAACTTGATTTAGTTTTTATGATTAAATGTTTCAGACTTATCAATTTTCAATCCTTGCTTTACAGATTTTCTCCCTCTTAGACAGATTAGTACCTTTGAAATCAAAAGAAAAAAGGAAAGACTATGAAAGTTGATGATGCTACTTCCTTCAAAATAATATGATAGCTCAGTTACATGGAAGGATTTAGATTCTCTAATGAGAATGGTGGCTCTTATTTGATGATTTTATCTTATTTTTGCTTAGAATATTTACATTGCTTTAGAAGCCTTTAGGAAACCTCACTAAAGTGCTCAAATACGCTACAATGATGTAAATTATTCTATACAATGGTGTCAGGTACTGTTTCTGTTTTTGGATGAATTTGATGATAATTTAAAATTCTCTCCAAAGAGAATTTCATTTTTCTAGAAGTCTCGTATATTGTAATGATTAGACTTATTTTGCAACATCTTTATTATTATTATTATATTGCTTTGTATTTTTGTTCTTGAAGATTAAAATTGATAACTTGATCTGGACTTTTTATAGTGTGCTCCTCTAGATATATGCTATATGCTGCATATTCCTAAATTTTCATGGTAAGTTGCTGTGAGTCTAAAATTATGATTAAAAAGCATTTAACTTGATTATTATCAAAATTACAAAATATGGATTCATATATATAACATTTGCATAGTCTCCATGACTTTGTTTCATCAAGAAGCAACTTTGATTCATCAAGATTCATATAAATCACAGTTGTAGTTTTGATGGCCATAAAAAGTGGACTGATTGATCCTCTATCTCCTTGGATTGGAAGCCTTACTAACTTACAATCTGTGTAAGTCTCTGCTTATTTTCATTGAATTTCTTCTTATCTTGATTTTGATTTGGGTGTCGTTTTAATTTGACATTAGTGCCTTGATTCTTATTGCTTGACTCCATCCTTTTTCTAAGTTTATGTTGTTTAGAATTGTGCATGATTCCCTAAGAGTTATAACTAATAAGTATGCAAATTGAAGGCTGAAGGTAGTGAAACGTGAGAAGGGGGGATGAATCACGTTCCAGCTATAAATCTTGTTTCTGGAAATTACTCAAAAATAAAGATCAAGTATAAACTTGTCTTGCACAACGGAAACAATTGTTAGTAAATAAACAGAAACTTAGCCTATAGACAAGGCTATTGTAGATCTTGAAAGTATATTTACTTTCAAGCTCTTCTAAATGATAAAGGTTAAAACTTTAACCTTCAACACTTAGACAAATGATGATGATGATTTCGCAATATGTTTATGTTGTGTATGCAATGATAAATTGTGAAAACAATTAAATAAAGAGATAGGGAAGAGAGAGAGCACACACAAACTTTTTATACTGGTTCGGCAACGTGCCTACTCCAGTCCCCAAGATTCACTTGAGATTTCACTATCACCACCAACACTAGGTGGAATTTCATGCCTCTGCAACACCACAAAGGACTTCAACCTGTACCTTCACCAAGGTGACTTACTGCCTTTGAAAACCACAAAGGACTTCACTTGCACCACAACTAGGTGACTAACTGCCTTTGACAACTCCAAAGGACTTCAATCCTTGCCTTTAACACCGAAGGACTTTCTACCCTTGCCTTAGACCCTCTAAGGTCTTCTTGCGTTACAAAATTAAGGACTTTGTATAAAAGATGTGATTTTTACCAATCAAGAACTTAGATGCAACAAAGTTTGAACCTTGATGGATTTTTCTCTCAAAGAAATAACTAGCAAAGCTAGGATAAACAAATAAAGCTCACTCTTTTAAGAATTACAACTTTTACCCAAATAAAAATAAGAACTTGAGGTTTAGAGGTTGAAGATGAAGAGAATTAAGGATTCAATTCGATAGCGTTTTTGCATTTGTAAGCTTGGGTAGTCTCTTGAATTCTTGGGCATTGAGGTCTTCTATTTATAGAGAAAAGAGAGCCTCAATTTCGAAAACCATAGGCTTGATCTCCACCCTTGATTTGAATTTGTAATCTCTTGATCCAATTGTGAGAATTCCTTGATATGATTTGAAATTTGATCTTCCAAAAATAGAAAAATCAAATAAGAGGAAGTTTCATCTTGGCCATTGATTCAAATAACTCCCTTTAATCCAAAGGGTATTATTTGATCATAAATATGGAAACTTTGTAACCAAGAATTAGAAAAGAGGAAACTTCATCTTGGTCCTTGAATTTGAATTTGTGCCTTGATCTTGTGGTGTGCATTGCTTCAACATTTTTTCACACAATCTTGCTATATCAAGCAAGTTGTATGCGCCACTTTTGGAGAGAGAAAGGCTAGGGTTTTAGCTTTTCTTGCTCCACAAGTGTGCCTCCACATTGGTACGAATTAGGATTTCAAAATTTCTTATTTTTTGAAAATCCTAAATCACCAAACATGGTCTTCCAGGGAATCTTCTGAATGTAGATTCTTGAATCTTGAAAATTCTTGAATCTTGAGGCTTGAGATTCTTCTGGAATCTTGAGATTCTTCGGTATCTTGATAGAATCTTCGGGAATCTTCTGGAATCTTCACAGAATCTTCGAGAATCTTCTAGACTTGAAATTCTTGACAGAATCTTCTGAGGTCTTCTAACTTCGTGTAGAATCTTCAACAGAATCTTCTAGTCCCGCATGGAATCTTCTGGGAATCTTGTAGATTCATATAGAATCTTTAGGAGGCTCACATAATATTTTTAAAGTGTCCGTAAAAATATTTTGTTACTTAAATGCAAAATATATTCTAGAATAAATTCTAGATAATTATTTTTATTTAATATTTTGCATTTAATTCTCCATACAAGATCTTTCTAGATTTTCCACACACACACACACATATATATATATATATATATATATATATATTTCGAAATTATTAATCAATATTGTGTAAAATAGAGATTTGATTTTGATTCCCTATTTTATATATAATTTTTGAAATATATGTATATATATATATTATGCATGAATATTTAAATAGAGATATTTGATAAAGAAGATTCTCTATTTAATTTAATGTATTTTCCATAATTAACTTTTAGGAAATCATAGAGTCTTCCAACCAAACTTTCCTTAATTAGAAAAGCTTTGACTTGATCTTCAAAAATTAGAATAACTTGTATTCCAAGCATGTATCTTTGTGCCACTTTTTGGTCTAATTGTTGTCAAGATGTGTCTTTTTATTTTGTCAAATAAATTATATCCTAAAACACACTTAACAAACCATTAGTCCAACCAAATTAAAACTTTTATTTTAATTAAGAATTTTATCATTCAAAACCTTCAACGATGAGGTAAAGGGTTCTTGGAGCTAACAATCTCCCCCCTTTTGATGATATACAATTCCAATTGAAATAAAAGTTTTGATTTGATTACAAGAGAAAATATTTTCTTAAGACTTGAAGCCTTAGGAAATTATTTTCAAATAAACAATATAACAATAATAAAAGAAATAATAGAAGAGAAATACTAAAAATAAAAGCTTTAATTAAATTAAAAAAGAATAAACATAGACATGAAATAAAATAAAATAAAACATAAAAGAAATTAAGAAAAACTAACAAGTGCAAGAACTTTTTAAAAAAGAACTTAAAAAAACTTAAAAAGAGTTTTAAAACATAGTGTCACAACGTCCCCGAGAGGTCTCGTGACTAAAAATGGAGAAAAATGGAGTCGCCACCAATTTTAATTATGGAAAAATTTGAAAACCTTTATATTGTGAGAAACTGGTCTTTTCAGAGATAAGGTTCGGGAGTCGAATTATGATTAGGGAAGGGTGAGAATTTAATCCCACTGCACCCCTAATACATCCGTATAAATACGGTAACCCTAGAGCAAATTATTCATATCTATATTCATAATTTAATAACATTTAATTTTCCCTTAAAATATTAAAATAAACACATAAAAAGTTATACAAAGAAGAAACAAAATGATTTAAAAATTAATTTTGGATTGACAGGTTGTAGCCCGCGCCGACGTATCCTCCGGTGCGATGAGGAACTCAAACCCACGTCGTTCTTGTAGAAAATGTTTGTGTGTTGTATGTATTTTAGAAAATGTCGGGTCCAGGGCGAGTCATGAGTCGCACAAGTATCCTATAATTTGAAATTTCAAGGATGATTATCTCATACAACGAAATAATAAATTGTAAAAAAAAATTTTTGTAGGATTTTTATGTTAATTTGATGGAAAATGATTTGGATTCTGTTTTAAAAGGAAATAAATTATTATTTGTGAAAAAAGATATTTTTAGGGTGCAGGACGATGTGATTCGCACAAGTACCCTACAATCTATTATTCCGAGGATGATTATCTCATACAACGAAATAATAAATTGTAAATTGCTTTTGAGAATGAAATAATTTATTTGATGATATTAGGAAAAGATATTTTCTGGGATACAGGACGATGTTACTCGCACAAGTACCCCATAATTTATGATCCCGAGGATGATTATTTCATACAACAAAATGATAAATTGTAAAAAATATTTTGTAGGATTTGAATTTGATCTTGATTAAAAGAAAAAAATGTTTTAAAAGGGAAATGATTATTATTTTGAGAAAAAGATATTTTGTAGGGTACAGGACGATATTACTCGCACAAGTACCCAAAAAGCAATCGATCCTCGAGGATGATTAAATCACACAACGAGATCTTGAAGCATACAAAAAGAATTTTATTTTAATTTAAATGAAAGAATAGAATTGAATTTTGCTTCTTTTAAAATAATAATAATAATAATAATAACAATAATAATAATAATAACAATAATAATAATAATAATAAACCAAACACCCCCAATTTCACCCTAATTCCCGTATAGGGAAAGAAGGGGAGATGGCGAGCGTGGCCGGCAGAGAGGGAGAAGAGCGACCAGGCGCGACCGCAGGACACCGCGGCTGCGGCGACTCAAGTCTGAGGGCGAGGGAGAGGGACCACCGCTGCGTGGGAGAGGGAAGCTGCGGCTCTTCGTGGCTACCGTGCAGCAGAGAAGACCAGAGCGCGGCAGTGATGACGCTGCTGCCGGATGTCAACGGCGTGCGTGGTTGCTACGCGAGGGAGAGGCGTGGGTGCGGCCAGAGTGTGGCCGGAGTGCGCCACGTCTACGGCTACAGGAGTCCGAGGGAGCGGAGAGCAGCGACTACGTCTCGCGGGGTACATGGCCGCGATTACCGCGGTCCTCGTGGCGCAACAGTGGGAGGAGATGCAGGTGAGGTGGCGGGTTGCGGTGGAGTACGAAGGAAGAGAGAGAAGGAGACGCCATGCTTGGAGCTGCTGCCGGTTCTTCTGTGGCTTCTAGTGGCGACGACTGTGACCGGAGAAGGACGAGGAGAGGCGTGCGGCTCTCGTCGCCGCCACTGCTACGGCCGTGATGGCTGTTGTCGTGTCAACCATAAATTTAATTATTTCTAAAACCAAAGTTCCCCTAATATAGTTAGTGGAAACCAGGGTCGTCTCTCACAAGGAATGACTAAGAGAGTAATGCACAAGACTAGTT
Source organism: Aeschynomene evenia (assembly GCA_013621005.1). Lineage (NCBI taxonomy): Eukaryota > Viridiplantae > Streptophyta > Magnoliopsida > Fabales > Fabaceae > Aeschynomene > Aeschynomene evenia. Next base: position 20,790,199 of record CM024263.1, on the reverse strand, counting down.
GTATGATGGTTTGTCACAATTGGGGGGTTTTTGTATGCAAAGGAATTAGATTGGAATAAAATGAGAATAATAAAAACAGCGGTTTATGGGGGTGGAACATTCATTAGGGTGTTATCATTGGCTACAAAAGAATGCATGAGTTGATTAATTACGCCGGAGTTAGATCTAACTCCTTTGTTGTGATTCTAATGATTAATTGCCTAGAATGGGATTAATTAGTGAGATCTCACCTTTAGTTCCACTCTCAACAATTATTAAAGCCAATCACATTAATCTAATTAAAGAGACTAATAAGCCAATTAATTACTCATTACCAAATCCTAATATGCCATGCATCAATTAATCAACTAACACATAAACATATGCCAATGAATTAGCCAACTCAATCGAGTAAGCCAAGACAAAGGATTAAACACACAATTTAAGATCTCAAATTATATGCCAAGGGTTGATAATGAAAACTTATGCAAGATTAAGAACAAAGCCTCAATTTACCCCAATGATATTCACACCCTCATAAACCACCAAGAAACTTAGCTACTCATGACAAGAATTAAAAAGGCAAGAATTAAATTGGAATAAAGAAAGCAATTAACAATAAAGAGCAAAGTAAGAAATTACATGCAAATTGGAAAGATGGAAAAACGAATAACTGAATTAATGATAAAAGAGTAACTTACAAAACCCAAAGAGGACTTGACGAATAACGTTTGAAATGTAAATGAAGGAGCTAGAGCTAAACTAGGAAAGACGGAAATCCTAATGGGAAGCAAAAATAACTCTAACTAGGAAAAGAAAAGATGTAAAAGTGGAGGTGTTGAGAGATGTTGTTTCTGATGAATTAGCCTCCTTTAAATAAGATGAGCAGCCTCCAAACCCTAATCAATTTGGGCCCCCAACTCGTGCAGATAGGGTTTCTGCTGTGACAGAGTTGCGGCGCGGCGCTGGGGCGCGTATTAGCTCGCTAGAGCGCCAGCGCTGTGCACGTGACGAGTTTAAGTGAGCTCGTGCGCTGGAGTGCGCTATGGGCGCTGGAGTGCGCTATGGGCGCTGGAGCGCTCGATGCTGGATCTGAAATTCACTGCTCCGCTTCTTGCTCAATTCCTGATGTCTACAGCTCCAATAATACCTGTGACCTGTACTAAAAATACAGAATATCCAAGATCAAGTGCAAAGGTCATCCTTGAATTGTAAAAACATCATAAAACTTGTTATTTTAGCCTTTATTTCTATTAAGCCCAGATTAATTCCAAGTTGTATTAGATACAATAAAAGGCCAAATTAGAGCAAAGAATTGCATACAATCATCCAAATTAAGGGCATAAAATATTGGTAAAAACCACGTTATCAAATATCCCCACACTTGAACAATTGCATGTCCTCATGCAAAAGCAATGACATTATGCTAATTCAATTATGATTATGATTGATTTGATGAATTTCTAATCATGATTTTATTTTATTTTATTATTTTATTTTTTTTTCATTTTTTTTCTATTTTTAAATAAATGTCCGGACAAAATACGGTGTTTACACATAGAAAAAAGGAATTAAGCTCCCCCTAGAGCTAGATAAGTTCTTGAAGTTCTTGATCTACATTCTTCAATGTTCTTGAAAAAGTCTTCCTTTATCTTCAATTTTCTTCTCCCCCTTTGTTTCATCAAAAAGGTCTTCAATTCTTGAGAATTAGAAGAAGATACCGAAATTCTTCAACGGTCATGTCCCCTTGAGATGTTGAACTAAGAACAAGAGAGTTGTTGAAACCGATGAAGTGTAGGATTTTTCTGACTTTTTCGTAAGAGATGCTTTCCCCGTCAACTTGATACATTTCAAGAACTGTCTTCTTGAGAGCTTCTTGATCAAAACATAGATGCTCCCCCTTAATGAGACATTCTTCCTTTTGGTGAGGTACCATATGTTCTTCTCGATTTTCAATGACCAAAGGTATTGAACTTGAACAGAGAATATCTTCTTCTTTTTTCAGAGGTATCATGCCCGAATGGAGCATCACACTTGAAAATATACTCATCCACATCAAGAGATGGGTTGTCTTCAAAAAACTTGTCAATGTCCGTTGTTATCACGGATGAGAGTGGAGTAGAAGCAGAAGAAGAAGAATCATGTGGGCCAGAAGTTACCTTTTTCAACATAGGAGTGGGTGACCTCTTTTTCTCATTGTCCTTGACATCATCGACAAAGATTACTCTTTTTCTCTTAAAGAATGATTGATATGGAAGGTCGAGATAAGCTGTTGGACAGAAGAATTCAAATCTTGTCATATCCATCTTTTTGTCAGCAAAAATTCGAGTGAGTAGCCTTCCATATGGAAGATTCGAATTTTTTGTTCTTGTAGAATCAATCATAAATCCAAAAAGAGTAATCTTCCAATGTTGACCTTGACAGAGATAAGAAGAAAGAATATTAACATTGATTCTCTTGGGCACAACAAGTTGTTTGATTCCTTTGTAGGGAGCAACGCTTCCCTAACAACTTGTAAAAGAATCTTTGCTATTGGTCGTAGATGATGCACTTTGATAGACAGAGGATGTATCTTATGATTAGTGCACAAAATCCTTGAAACATCTTCTTCATCCAGTTTTTCATCATTGAACCATCTAGCCTTGTTGGTTATGATTACACCGCTATCTTCCAAATCAAAAACACGAATAAATGTGTTTTCAGAGACATTGAAAGGATGACTTCTAATGTTACTAACCCATCCGTAGTGATGATCCAACTTGAGAGAGGAGTAGAATGCCTTGACAGCCGTTGGATAGATTGATTCATCCTCCATAATCAAAGAAAGTAGATTCTTTTGAGTATTTAGCATGTCTTTAAGCTCTGGCATCTTTTCGAGAGTTGGTTTTTGTAAAACCTTCTCAATGGATATGTCTCTCATAAGAAATAGTTGCTCAAATCTTTCTTGTGATTGTGGGTTAGAGAATACTCTATTTTCAGCATCCATACCATATTTTATATTGCAAACAAGGTTCATGATGCTTAAGGATCAATAGGATGTGTTTGAGGTTGTGTATGTGGGTATGTATGTGTATGTGTTGCGCAAAAAGATAAGAAATAGAAGTAGAAAAGAAAACTTTGTTGTGTTAGATGGTTGATGGATGAAAGAATAAATAGATGGTATATAGAGGGGGTAGGGTTGCGAAAATATGGAGGCAAAAAGGGAGGGAAAATCTAACAAAATATTGCAAGAATTTTCCATATTAATATCTCTCAAAATACTCTTAGAAAAAGGCATTGTAAATCAAGAAAGAATAAACAATATTTCTCAATATTATCATTTAGTTTAAATGACAATAATTTAAGAAAATAAAATTTATTTTTCATGATAGAGAGAGAGAGAAATTCAAAAATATATATATATGGGTAGTAATGAGGGTAAATAAAAAAGATATGATGTGGAAAATAAGGATATATAATTATTTTCCATAAAAGATCTCTTCCACTAAATCTAGATTTACTCTAGATAATATCCATTTAAATCCAATAGGAATAATCTTAATTTTCAATATCATTATTTAAATAATAAATAACAATATTTGAAAAATTAAAATATATTCACCATTAATGCAAGATGTGGGGCGAAAATTTGATGCTATATGGGTCTTCTTGGATTTTAATTTTTCTTCCATGAGGCCCATGTAGAGACATGAGAGGCCCATTGATTTTATCAAAGCCCATAATTATTTTTGAGGCTCAATAGTCTTGATACAAGCCTTTACTGCTTATCTGAGGCCCAAAGCCCATCAGTAGTTCGAGGCCCAATTAAGGCCCAAAACTTGTATGAGGCCCAAGGCCCATACGAAAGCCCATCAAATTTTCTTCGTTACGGGTGGTCTTCATACAGTAATTAACAATACTGTACACCCGGTTTCTTCAAAAGATCTTCAGAAGGTCTTCAAATGAGGTTCAGAAAAATTTTCCGAAGCTCATATGTCTTCTTAAATAGTCTTCAAGAAAATCTTCAAACTCTTGAGACAAACTCAAGGCCTTCAAAAAATCTTCCTACACTTGAGACAAGCCCAAGGTCTTCAAAAAAAAATCTTCAAACACTTGAGACAGACCCAAGGTCTTCAAAAAGTCTTGAAATTTGGCCCAGTGATGAAGAGAGGGGGCGCAAATTAGTCTTCATAGGTCTTCAGTTGACTTTTTGTTGACTTCTGTAGTGGTTGACTTTTCTTGTTGACTTCGGATTGTTGGCATGTTGATTTTTCTTCATCTTCTTGAATACTTACCAACTTTTGGGGTATACTTAAAGCTTTTTAATTTTAAAAAAAAAAATCGAAAAGAGTTTTTAAAAGCTCTTTAGGTTAAGTAAACCTTTCAGCGTGCTAAAACGATCTTCAGCTAAAGGTTTTGTAAATATGTCAGACACTTGGTCTTCCGTATTCACAAACTTTAACTCAATATCGCCTTTCTGCACATGATCTCTAATAAAATGATGTTTAACATCAATATGTTTAGATCTAGAGTGCTGAATGAGATTCTTAGCCAAAGCTATTGCACTTGTGTTATCACACATGACGGGAATTTTATCATACCAGTCAAGTAGTTGATTTCTTACCCATAAAATTTGTGTTACACATCCAACAGCAGACACGTATTCTGCTTCCGCGGTTGATAGTGCAATGGTATTTTATTTTCTGCAACTCCATGTGATGAGTGCATCCCCAAAGAACACACAGCATCCACTGGTGCTTTTTCTGTCAACCCAGTCTCCGGCGTAATCAGCATCACAGAAACCTGTAACCACATAGGAGATATCTTTCTTGTACCAAAGGCCAAGATTAGTAGTACCTGCCAAGTATCTAAAAATACGCTTGACTGCAGTTAGGTGAGACTGTTTTGGACAAGATTGAAATCTTGCACAAATGCCAACACTTAACTGTATGTCAGGCCTAGATGCAGTTAAATAAAGCAGGGACCCGATCCATACCTCTGTAGGTGCTTTCAGACACCTTTTCTCCTTCTTCATCCTTGTCAATGACTTGTGATGGATGCATCGGAGTTTTCATGGGACTACACTTGTCCATTAAGAATCTTTTGAGAAGTTCTTTGGTGTACTTTTCTTGATGTATGAAGGTTCCATCAGCTTGTTGCTTGATTTGAAGTCCTAGGAAGAACTTCAATTCTCCCATCATACTCATTTCGAACTCCCCCTGCATTAGATCTGCAAACTTTCTACATAGAGATTCGTCAGTAGCACCGAATACTATATCATCCACATAAATTTGCACAATTAATAAATCAGAGTTATCAGTTAGTGTGAAAAGAGTTGTGTCCACTTTTCCACGAGTGAATCCATTCGTAGTCAAGAAGCTACTAAGTCTATCATACCAAGCTCTAGGAGCTTGTTTAAGACTGTATAACGCTTTAGACAAACGATAGACGTGCTCGGGATAGGTTTCACTGATAAAACCTGGAGGTTGCTTGACGTAGACCTCTTCATTGAGGACACCATTAAGAAATGCGAACTTCACATCCATTTGATACAACTTTATTCCTTTATGAGCAGCGAATGCAAGAAGCATTCTAATGGCTTCTAGTCTTGTAACTGGCGCGAAGGTTTCGTCGTAGTCGATCCCTTCTTGCTGGTTGTATCCTTGTGCCACATGTCTAACTTTGTTCCTTGTGACCTTTCCGGATTCGTCTAACTTGTTTCGGAATACCCACTTTGTGTCGATAATTGTTTTGCCCTTGGGTTTCTGAACAAGATTCCAGACTTCATTCTTTTCGAACTGTTCGAGTTCGTCTTCCATGGCTTCCACCCAACTGGGTTCATCCAATGCTTCTTGAATTGTCTCAGGTTCGATTTCTGAAACAAGTGCAGCATTAGATTGAAATCTCAGGGATCTTCTTGTTCTTATCCCATGAGATGGATCGCCAAGAACTTCATTATCTCTGACAGCTTTGAGATCGTTTATTCCAATCTTTCTTCTTAGAACGGGTTTTTGAACTTCAATACACTCAACCCCTTGAGGAGTAGAGGGTTCTTGAGCTACAATAACTCTTGGTTCATCTCCCCCTGAATCGGGTGATTCCTTCATAACTTGATGATCATCTTCTACAATAGGTGTTTGATCATGACTTTCGCAACCTTTTGTTGAGATAGTTAGATCCTTCAATCTTTCTTCAATGTCATCTAGATTATGTTGGATGTCTTGCTTTAGTTCCTTGAACTTCTCCACTCACATCAATGCAAAGGCTTCACCTTTGGATCTTTTCCTTGAGAACTTTGATGTAACTCCCCCTAGGCATGTGCATCCTTTTTTATTAATTGAAAAGTTTCAACCCTTGGTATCCATAAACATGGTTTGACCAAAAAGGTTTCACCTTTGTGATTCTTGATACTTGCAAACAAATGTTGAGGGAAAAAAAACTTTAGGATGAGGAAAAAGGTTGAGGTGAAGGTTGTGTGTATAGGTGATGTGTTGAGAGGTTTGAGAGAGTTAGGGGATGAGTTGTAAGAACATGGTTATGTATTATGGTATATAGGGGAGGGTATCTACAAGAATTGTGAGATGAAGAGGGCTTAGGAAGAAATGTTTGGGTTAGAGATTGTGTATAGAGATGTTGAACAGTCATCATGCCTTTTCTTGACATCTTCCTACATTGGTTGACGTAACGTCTGACTTTTGATATACTTTCGCAGAATTGAATTATCCATGTGACACTACTCAATGTTTTCATCATATCTTGAGTTGTAGACATCGGAATTGAGTGATCTTTGGTTTGTTGGAAAGCTAAGATCAAGATCTACAACTTTTATTCACATGAGAGGCTCGGAATATGTTATTTCGAAGTCCAAAGATTTTCTTCAATTGCATGAACAATTCTTTAAGCTTGTTGGTTTTAGGTTCTTGCGCCTATGATGATTTGATGAGTGTTTCTATGTGGCTAGCATCCCTTTGGCACCCATATGACCTTTGTGTGGCTTTCCTAGAAAAGCCACCAAGTATCCACCACTCCTCATGTAGGTGGTGGTGTTGACTTTAGTGATGTACCTGCATTCACAGAAAGAGAGGTTTTTGGTACCCATACCTTCTTGGGTCCTTTCTTGTTAGCCTTTCCAGCATCTGGTTTCAGCTTTTGAGACTTCCACGTCTTTTTAGGGTTTCCCTTCCATGTGCCACCCTTGGCTTTGGAGGTAGTTCCCTTTTTAAGAAGTGGACATTTCTCTCTGTCGTGTTCGTGTTTAAAACAAAAGATGCATAAATGTGTTGGCTTCTTATCTGTCGGAGGTTTCAAAGTATCTTCCTGAAAGATTGGAACGTATCCAAGACCCGTATGATCTTTGTAAGGTTTTTGACCTCCTAACAATAGATCTAGCATCATAGAACCGTCAACCATTCTTTTAAGATCTTTCAAGAGGAGAACATTAGTCTTTTGTGCTTGGTACATAGCTTCCTCAGCTTTCTTCACAAGCACAGAAGCTTCTGCCCCTAGAGATTGTCATCCCTCATACAGTTTATCTTTACTGTCTTTGAGTTCTTGACATTCTTTCTCTAGTTCCTCATTTTGAGATCTTAATGACTTATTTTCTGATTCAAGGTTTTTGAAAGCTTTTTTATTCATCAGAAAATGAGTCGTCAGATTATTTGAATCCTCTAGCAGTTCATCATAGAGGTCCGAAAGTTCCTCATACGATGGTGCCGAGTTTTCAATACATACCTCAGATTCATCTTCATCAGATTCTGAGTCTGTATCATACGAAACACCTGCCATGAAGTAGAGGTTCGTCTCTTCTGTGTCTTCGTTTTCTTCAGATTCATCAGAATCGGAGTTGTCACTCCATATGGCCGCAAGAGCCTTCTTCTTCTTCGACTGCCTGTTTTTAGGACAGTCGTTCTTGAAATGGCCTTTTTCGCCACATCCGAAACACGTGTTTTCGGTCTTCGTCTTGACATTTTACACACGAGCATGCTCATGTTTTCTTCGTCAAGGTCTTCGTCTTCAGATTCTTCATCTGTTTCTTCGTCTTCATCTTCTTCTTCAACCTTTAGCGCTTTCTTCTTAGTCTTCAAGGTCTTCTTGGTTGTAGATGTCTTGAGCGCTAAAGGTCTTGATCTTGATGTTGTTGGTTCTTCTTGAGCTTCAAGCTCGATTTCATGAGTCTTAAGAGACCCAATCAATTCATCCAAGCCTAACTTAGTTAGGTCCTTGGCTTCTTAAATAGCGGTGACCTTAGGTCTCCACTTGGTAGTAAGACTCCGAAGAATCTTGAAAGTGTATGTGTGCACGAGAAGGGGGGGTTGAATCGTGCAAGTTTTAAAATTGCTTGTTAAAACTTTTACTTAGAAAGTTGTTTTTACTCAGAAGGTATGATTAAGAGTTTGCAGCGGAAAATGCTTTCTGAGAAGATTAAGTTTCTGAGAACTTAGTCTTTCTAAGAAAGTTCCTTTCTGAGAGATTTTAAGAAAACGACTTAAGGTTTGAGTTTCTTAAAAGCTTTCTGATTTTGATCAATAAGGTTTTCACGAGACCTCTTAATTAAAGTTGTGATAGAGTTTTTCTCAAAGATTTGGACACGTAATGAGTTAGGGAGAAAAGCTTAACACAAGGGATTTTATACTGGTTCGGTTATAACCAACCTACTCCAGTCCTCAACCTTCAGTTGAGAGTTCTTAGATATTTTTCTTAATGTGCCTTCCCAGACAACACTGCCTTTACCACGTAAAGGACTTCCACCACTTCACAACCCGAAGTGGATTTCTTTGCCTCACACTAGAGGACTTCCTTGCCTCACACTAGAGGACTTCCTTGCCTCAAACAGAGGACTTCCTTGCCTCAAACAGAGGACTTCCTTGCCTCAAACACTAGAGGACTTAAAACTGCCTTCAAACAACGAAGGACTTAGCGTTTTTCAGAGAGTTTGTTTTGATCGAAAACAACTACCAAGACTAAGTTACAAACCTAGTTTTACACTTAGTAGACTTCTAGAATTAACTTACAAAAGTAAGAATTTACACCAATTCTGAACTAGAAGATTTTGCAAAGTTAGAAAAACAATTTCGTAAAAATTGTCTTTCTGAGAGAGTTCTAAGTTTTCGCAAAATGATTTTCAATTCAACAGAGTTTTGGCACGTTTAATCAAGAGTTTTAGCGCAAGAGTTTCGTCACATTGCTCTGGAATTGAACTCATATATATAGGCATTAAAGAGCCGCGAAATTAGAAGCTTTCACTTTGCTTATGTGGCTGTGTCCTTTTCAGAACGGCTCCCTGCTACAGTCAGCGCGAAATGAGGAACTTTTCAGAACTGCACAGTGCGCGTGTTCCCACTTCCCTGGCTAGTTGTAGCGAGCTTTCTGAGTCTGTTTGCACTTCCTTGAGTCCAGACACTTGGTTGCTTCTGAGTCCAACCTTCTAAGAGTTGTACGGACTTCTGAGGCTAACCTTCTGAGGGAAGACCCTTCTGAGAGCTACTAGTCGCGAGGTCTTTTGAGACCCTTCTGAGGCGACAGTGTTCTTTCCTCAGAAACATGTTTTCACCTTCTGCGCTTCTGAGATATCCTTTCTGATATCTTTGGCGCTATGATTTTATCAACTGATCTCGAGGCTACTTGATGTTTTGTCTTGATCTTTGCTCATGGCATTGCAATAATTTAAAGCTTTCTGAGACACTTAGCGCACATATAAGCAAAACCTTAAGTAAAATTTTATACTTATGGCTTACTTTGTTATCATTAAAACTTTCATGACTCTGAGAGAATTATGCTTAATTCTCTTAGAAGGGTTCTGGAGCTTACAAATCTTTCTAAACATTTCAGCGTTTGAATACGTCTTGCCAAGAACTTTCAATTGATTAACAATATGTAAGAATCTTGTAGCAAGAGTATCAATGTCTTCGTCTTGATTCATCTTCAATGACTCGTACTTATGTACAAACATGGAGATCTTCGTTTCTTTAACTTGATCTGTGCCTTCATGTAGGGTCGCTAAACAATCCCATATTTGTTTTTCCGTTTCACATGACACAATCTTGTCATATTCGGTTTTAGGTAAAGCACATAAAAGTATGTACTTTGCCTTCTTGTTTTGTTGCACTTGGATCTTCTGTTCTTCAGTCCATAGTTTCTTTGGGCCGAAGGGTGTAGGGTGGTCGCCGACTTCAACGATGTCCCAAAGATCGAGACTTGTGAATTGAATGAACAATGTCATTCGATCTCTCCAATATGCGTAGTCATCACCGTTGAACATGGGTGGTCTATTGTGGAGGCTCCATCAGCAATATACGCGTTGTTGTTTGCTGCCATGGTCCCTTGAATCTTTCCTTGACACTGTTAAGTGCTCAACCCTAAGGCCGAGCTCTGATGTCAATTGAAGGTAGTGAAACATGAGAAGGGGGGTTGAATCACGTTCCAACTATAAATCCTGTTTCTGAAAATTACTCAAAAATAAAGATCAAGTATAAACTTGTCTTGCACAGCGGAAACAATTGTTAGTAAATAAACAGAAACTTAGCCTATAGACAAGGCTATGGTAGATCTTGAAAGTATATTTACTTTCAAGCTCTTCTAAATGATAAAGGTTAAAACTTCAACCTTCAACACTTAATTAGACAAATGATGATGATGATTTCGCAATATGTTTATGTTGTGTATGAGATGATAAATTGTAAAAACAATTAAATAAAGAGATAGGGAAGAGAGAGAGCACACACAAACTTTTTATACTGGTTCGACAACGTGCCTACTCCAGTCCCCAGGATTCACCTGAGATTTCACTATCACCACCAACACTAGGTGGAATTTCCTGCCTCTGCAACACCACAAAGGACTTCAACTTGCACCTTCACCAAGGTGACTCACTGCCTTTGAAAACCACAAAGGACTTCACTTGCACCACAACTAGGTGACTAACTGCCTTTGACAACTCCAAAGGACTTCAATCCTTGCCTTTAACACCGAAGGACTTTCTACCCTTGCCTTAGACCCTCTAAGGACTTCTTGCCATACAAAAATAAGGACTTTGTATAAAAGATGTGGTTTTTACCAATCAAGAACTTAGATGCAACTAAGTTTGAACCTTGATAGATTTTTCTCTCAAAGAAATAACTAGCAAAGCTAGGATAAACAAATAAAGCTCACTCTTTTAAGAATTACAACCTTTACCCAAATAAAAATAAGAACTTGAGGTTTAGAGGTTGAAGATGAAGAGAAATAAGGATTCAATTCGACAGCGTTTTGGCACTTGTAAGCTTGGGTAGTCTCTTGAATTCTTGGGCATTGAGGTCTCCTATTTATAGAGAAAAGAGAGCCTCAATTTCGAAAATCATAGGCTTGATCTCCACCCTTGATTTGAATTTGTAATCTCTTGATTCAATGGTGAGAATTCCTTGATATGATTTGAAATTTGATCTTCCAAAAATAGAAAAATCAAATAAGAGGAAGTTTCATCTTGGCCATTGATTCAAATAATTCCCTTTAATCCAAAGGTTATTATCTGATCATAAATATGGAAACTTTGTAACCAAGAATTAGAAAAGAGGAAACTTCATATTGGCCCTTGAATTTGAATTTGTGCCTTGATCTTGTGGTGTGCATTGCTTCAACATTTTTTCACACAATCTTGCTAAATCAAGCAAGTTGTATGCGCCACTTTTGGAGAGAGAAAGGCTAGGGGTTTTAGCTTTTCTTGCTCCACAAGTGTGCCTCCATGTTGGTACGAATTAGGATTTCACAATTTCTTATTTTTTGAAAATCCTAAATCACCAAACATGGTCTTCTAGGGAATCTTCTGAATGTAGATTCTTGAATCTTGAAAATTCTTGAATCTTGAATCTTGAGGCTTGAGATTCTTTGGAATCTTGATAGAATCTTCAGGAATCTTCTGGAATCTTCACAGAATCTTCGGGAATCTTCACAGAATCTTCGGGAATCTTCTAGACTTGAAATTCTTGACAGAATCTTCTGAGGTCTTCTAACTTCGTGTAGAATCTTCAACAGAATCTTCTAGTCCCGCATGGAATCTTCTGCGAATCTTGTAGATTCATATAGAATCTTTAGGAGGCTCACAGAATCTTTTTAAAGTGTCCGTAAAAATATTCTGTTACTTAAATGCAAAATATATTCTAGAAAAAATTATAGATAATTATTTTTATTTAATAATTTGCATTTAATTCACTATACAAGATCTTTCTAGATTTCCCATATATATATATATATATATATTTCGAAATTATTAATCAATATTGTGTAAAATAGAGATTTGATTTTGATTCCCTATTTTATATATAATTTTCGAAATATATGTATATATATATTATGCATGAATATTTAAATAGAGATATTTGATAAAGAAGATTCTCTATTTAATTTCATGTATTTTCCATAATTAAATTTTAGGAAATCATAGAGTCTTCCAACCAAACTTTCCATAATTAGAAAAGCTTTGACTTGGTCTTCAAAAATTAGAATAACTTGTATTCCAAGCATGTATCTTTGCGCCACTTTTTGGTCTAATTGTTGTCAAGATGTGTCTTTTTATTTTGTCGAATAAATTAGATCCTAAAACACACTTAACAAACCATTAGTCCAACCAAATTAAAACTTTTATTTTAATTAAGAAATTTATCATTCAAAACCTTCAACAATGAGGTAAAGGGTTCTTGGAGCTAACAAATGCTTTTACATTGATGCTTAAATAATTGCACACATATGCAGATTACTTAAAAATAATGGCATTTCTGGTCAGATTCCTGCTGCAATAGGAAAGTTGGAAAGACTTCAGACTCCCATCTCTCCAATAATGATTTTAGTGGCAATATACCCAGTTCTTTGGGAGGCCTCAAGAACATGAATTATTTGTAAATTACAAAAGCATTCATATGTTATATTGCAAGTTTAATATGTGCGTCGATGCTGACTTATGAAATTTTGTTTGTCAAACTACCTAACTTGTTTTTGTCTGTGTTAGGCGGTTGAATAATAACAGTCTTTCGGTAGCTTTCCCTCAATCTGAGTAACATTGAAGGTCTAACCCTTGTGTAGGTCTTCGATACCTTATTGCTCCACTATTCTTGACTTGCAAAGCTTTAAATTCTCCCTACAAAATGCGCTATTAACTATTATGAATTGAAATTTTATGTAGGAACCTCTCCTATAACAATCTGAGTAGTTCCTTGCTAAGAATATAAGCAAGAACATTAAAGTAAGCTCATTTTGAGTTTCCAATTGTCTGAAGCTCTATATTCAAGTTAACAGCAAAATATTATAGTTAATCTCTTGCTTAATGATTTACTTCCAAGATTGTCGGTAACCCATTAATTTGTAGTTCAAAAACCAACAACTGTTTTACTACTATACCAAAGCCACTTTCTTTCCCTCTTGACGAACTAATAGGTGCTAATGATATCTATCTTTGGGACTCTATCGCCAACTACTTCTTTGAAGTCAATTGTTAAACATCGCAAAAGTTTCCTCTGCTTTCTTTCTACCCTTGTATATACCCTTATGTTCCTCTCACACACTATCAATGAACTTTGAGGCAAAACTTTTAAAGAGTCCTACATCTAAAATTTAATTCAGATTAACAATTCAGTAGTATATAAGGTACACTCAGAGAGTTAACATTGCAGCTCTTGGTTTAGATACATAAGAATCAACTTCTTCAAAGGTGTGATTCAAGCTAGCACAACAATATAGCATGCATTTTATAGATGAACCCAACATATGATTATGAAGTCACTCCCCACCTGTCAGTAACGGGTTCTTATATCATGCATTCTCGAATTGTCATTTCTGTTATCTCTTTCTTTGATATTTGGTTTATGTTTTTTTGGATATGAGATTTTTTTTTGTTTGACTTTATTTGATGCAATTTTAATAAAAGTTTGTAGCTTGGTAGAGCAATACTACCTAGAGGTACGCCTTGATCATCTAAAAAGGTTTTCATTCAAAGAGCTTCGAGCTACAACAGACCATTTCAAATCAAAGAACATTCTAGGAATAGGCGACTTTGGAATAGTTTACAAGACATCATTGAATGATGGGACGGTTGTGGCTGTTAAAAGGTTGTAGGAAAGGTACCTTGCAAAGCAACAGGGGGAAGTGGCAGCAAACTCTGTAGGTGATGGTTGCTTCAATAGGAAATTGTTATTACAACTAGGAATAAATTATTAAATCATATAGTTCGTTTCATTGTTTAGAGAAAAACTTTGATTGGATGGTATCATTTTCTGCATATGCAAATGTGATTTTTCTATTTGATATTATGTTATAGTGGTGTATTTTTCAAGATTTGATTTATGTTAAATACATTAATAAAAAATATTTAACATGTTAGTATACATATGATGTTAATTACAAAAGATAATGTTATAAAATTATCACAATTCACTAAAAATGCTAATTTTAATGAATCATAACACTATGAAAATTAGGGCGGTTTATTACGAAAATTAGGGCGTTTTGTAAATGCCACACTATTTCATGAATTAGGGCACTTAAAATTGATTTTATGTGAATTAGGGAAGTTTAAAAATCGCCGTAATATACCGCAAATTAGGGCGATTTTGAAGTAAATTATGGCAGTTTTCAAATTGTGGCCAATTTATTCTTGAAAATTGTGGCGGTTTTTATAAAATTGTCATAATTTACCTAATGGCGTTGGTAATTACGTCGGTTCCTTACACTGCCATTACAGTAACAAATGGCGGTTAGAACCGCTCTAATTTTCCAAAGAAAACGTCATTTTTTGCACGTTTTTTTGTAGTGTGATATAGTACACCAATCTTATTAATATGTGAAATATGTCATAATTTATAATATGGGTTGTCCAGATTGTGCTACTTTTAAGTTCTACTCCCTTCATGCAAACTTAGTATTATGAAGGATAAATGGACATTTTTTACATATTTATCTTCTAAATATCTTCAATGAATATGATATGTTTAGTAGTTCATTTAAAACAATGATACTATTATTTATATTTATTTGGGTAAACCCCCAAATCGGTCCTTGACAATTTTAAGAATGAACAAGATAGTCTCTGACATTGAGAAAGTGAAAACTGAGTCCCTGACAATGTCATTTTTCGGACATCCGTTTGTCCCTAAATGGATTCCGTCAGACATGACAATAAATAGCCCAAAATGGTCTCTGACACTCAATAAATAACTCTAAATGTTCCCTAACATTTTTACCATGCTGGACAGTTTAGTCCATTAAAATATGAATTTGTATGTGTCCACTAACTTAAATTAGAAGGTGTAGCCTTACTGAAAAATAATTTTGGATATGAATCAAATTAATATTTCCTTTTATTACTTTTATCCAAATAAATGAAAAAACATAAGACAAAAATTCTAAGCATGAAGTACCCAATGAAAGTGTATGTGTGCACGAGAAGGGGGGGGGTTGAATCGTGCAAGTTTTAAAAATTACTTCTTAAAACCTTTACTTAGAAAGCTGTTTTTACTCAGATGGTAGATTTAAAAGTTTGCAGCGGAAATAGCTTTCTGAGAAGATTAAGTTTCTGAGAACTCAGTCTTTCTGAGAAAGTTCCTATCTGAGCAGTCTTAAGAAAACGACTTTAAGTTATAATCTTTTAAACGCTTTCTGATTTTAATCAGTAATGTTTTCACGAGACTTCTTAATTAAAATCGTGGTTAAGTTTTTCTCAAAGCTTTATGCAATTAAAGAGTAAGGAAGAAAAGCTTAACACAAAGAGTTTTATACTGGTTCGGTTATAACCAACCTACTCCAGTCCTCAACCTTCAGTTGAGAGTTCTTAGATATTCTTCTTAATGTGCCTTCTCAGACAACACCGCCTTTACCAAGTAAAGGACTTCTACCACTTCACAACCCGAAGTGGATTTCCTTGCCTCACACTAGAGGACTTCCTTGCCTCCAACACTAGAGGACTTCTTTGCCTCACAACAGAGGACTTCCTTGCCTTAAACAATTAAGGACTTTGAACTTTGTCTCAAACACTAGAGGACTTAAAACTGCCTTCAAACAACGAAGGACTTAGCGTTTTTCAGAAAGTTGTTTTTGCTTCGAAAATCAACTACTAAGATTAAGTTACAAACTTAATTTGATCCTTAGTAGACTTCTAGATTTAACTTACAAATGTAAGAATTTACACCAATTCAGAACTAGAAGATTTTGCAAAGTTAGAAGAACAATTCCGTAAAAATTGTCTTTCTGAGAAAGTTCTAAGTTTTCGCAAAATGATTTTCAACTCAACAGAGTTTTGGCACGTTTAATCAAGAATTTTTGCGCAAGAGTTTCGTCACATTGCTCTGGAATTGAACTCATATATATAGGCATCAAAGAGCCGCGAAATTAGAAGCTTTCACTTTGCTTATGTGGCTGTGTCCTTTTTCAGAACGGCTCCCTGCTACAGTCAGCGCGAAATGAGGAACTTTTCAGAACTGCACAGTGCGCGTGTTCCCACTCCCTTAGCTAGTTGTAGCGAGCTTTCTGAGACTGCTTGCTCTCCCTTGAGTCCAGACACTTGGTTGCTTCTGAGTCCAACCTTCTAAGAGTTGTACGGACTTCTGAGGCGAACCTTCTGAGGGAAGACCCTTATGAGAACTGCTAGTCGCAGGGTCTTCTGAGACCCTTCTGAGGCGACAGTGTTCTTTCCTCAGAAACATGTTTTCACCTTCTGCGCTTCTGAGACATCCATTCTGATATCTTTGGCGCTATGATTATATCAATTGATCTCGAGGCTACTTGATGTTTTGTCTTGGTCTTTGCTCATGGCATTGCAATAATTTAAAGCTTTCTGAGACACTTAGCGCACATATTAGCAAAACCTTAAGTAAAATTTTATACTTATGGCTTACCTTGTTATCATTAAAAATTTCATAACTCTAAGAGAATTATGCTTAATTCTCTCAGAAGGGTTCTGGAGCTTACAATCTCCCCCTTTTTGATGATAACAACTTAAGTCTTAAGATAATAATTTTGCTTAAGTTCAGAAGTGTTTCTGAGTAAGTTCATAACTTATTCAGAATGCACTTTCGCTTTCTTAGAAACTAACTTAGCTTTCTGATAGAAGACTTAGTTATTTTCTTAGAAGGCTGTGATAATCAATAGTTAAATTATGCAATACATGATTACTGTTTAAGATTATCAATTTCATAGCGTGTATTTCTTGATGAATGTATGTATGAAATTCAGAAATACCAAGCTAAGTAAATCAAGAGATGCCAAATAATAAATAATAAAAGATAAGCATAAAATAAGTAAAAACATGAGATGCCAAAATAATGATTTTTCATTGATGGTTTTGTAAAGATACAAAATATTTGGCTCCCCCTAAGTTGTTGCTCCCCCTAAGTTGTTGCTCCCCCTAAGTTGTTGCTCCCCCTATGTTCTAGCCTAGTGCTTACGATAGCCAATGTACAAAAATTTTATCATTTTTATCTACTCCCCCTTTGTTACATCAAAAAGGGTGGCTAAGACATAAACTCCATCATTGACTTAGAACTACTGTCTTCTGGCAATGTAGCGTAGCAGCTGGCATACCTCCATGAGAATTTCGCTCTGAGTCGCATTCGGAGCGCATTCTGGAGGTAGTTCAGAGGCAGTGGAAGGCTGTTGAGAAGATGAGGGTTGAGATGAAGGAGGACGAGAGACTTCAGCCTCAAGTACTTCATCGATGATATCCCTCTTTTGATATTCAGGAAGTTCTTCTTCTTGGACAGCTTTGCCTTCAATAGCAGCAAGTTCAATGGAAGGCTGCCTTTGAGTGTCCTTAGAAACTAGAGCAAGGTCTAGATCATAAGGTTGCCTAGCTGATGGTTGCTCCATAGCACCAGAAGTCTGAGCATCTTCGGAGAGGTTGAAAGTTGAGATCTGACTATGGATGGCTTCACTGCCTTTCAACTTCTCAGTTCGACCAAAGAAAGGCCGAAATTGCACAGAGGGTGGGGTGACTACCATCCTTCCCAGCTGAAAGCCGGAACCAATCATTGAGTCCGTAATCGAGAAGGTGGGACCTTGTTGATCAAAGGATGTAGGAGGAACCTCTGTTATATCTAGAGGAGGAACCTCTGGTTCCTTCTGAGAGTCCTTCTCAGATAGAGTTCCTTCCAAGGAACTGTGGGCAACAAAGGCCTCAACTGCTGCAACTCCGGCAGCCATGGTAGCGTCAGCGCCCACCTCTGAGCTGAGCCCAGTGCTGGTGGTCCCTGGCACTACTTCATGTGTTGAGACATGAGTTTCCTCATGTTCCGGAGGGATCTCAGAAGAGATAGGACCAACCTCAGAAGTTGGTTCAAGTAGGGCTTCCTCATGCTGTAGTTGTTGCTCTGGTTGCATCTGAGCAGCTTCTAGAGTCTCAGAAGGTTGATCCAGTTCCTTCTGGACCTCAAGCATCGTCTGAGCCAATGACTCAGCATTCACAGTAGCAGCCGCAGTTGTGGTTGCCTCAGAAAGTTCCACCATAGAAACCTCAGATGGCTTTTTCTGGGGCTCTTTCTTGGAGCTTCCAGCATCTGGAGTGCGATGCTCAATGCGGAAACTTGCTGCATCTTCTTCCTCAGAAGAGGAATCAACAACATTTCCTCCGTGCCCCTGAATGTCTTCTCTGGTAGGGGAGATATTCCCAGATGGGGAGGAGTGATGAGAAGCTTCTGCTTCTTCTTCAACAGCAGCAGCAGTAGCAGTAGCGGTGGTGGCAGCAGTAGCAGTAACTGCTACAATTTCTTTACCCGTCAGCTTCGGCGGGCTCTGTTTCTTAGTGGTTTTTATCCCCACTCCTTTGTGAGACTTTCCCTGATAATTCAAGGAATGCAGGAGTTTAGTTTTAAATTTGGTGGGTTTAAAACCAGCAATAGAATCAGAAATAGGAATTGAAGTAGAAGAAGATTTAAGAAAGGAAGGTGGAGTTTTAGAGTAAGCTTTTACCAAACGACCACGTTTCCTTTTCCCTTCGGGTGGCACGTCTGGGACTTGGAGAGTTGGAGGTGCTTTCCTTTTTCTGGTCATGGGTTGCTCATATGTCGTTTCTTCTGAGTCTTCAGCAGCCTCAACAACCTCACGTTCCTTCTGAGGAGTCTTCTGAGCTTCCTCAGAAGCCATACTCCTGGTCACCCTTGTTGGAGAGGGATGAGTCACCTTTTGCTTCTTCTTTTTCTTTTCTGAAGGATCGGAAACCTTTTCCTTTCCTTTCTCAGCCTTAAAGGGCTGGTTGGGACCAGCAGCTCCCTTAGAGGGTTTTGCTTCCTCCTTCTTCTTAGGTGCCCCCGTCTCTGGTACCTTCTTCTTCTTGATGTTGTTGAAGGTGACCATGGTGAATTTGCTGTGGTTGAAGACGTATTCATAGTCTTCAAGTGGGAAGGAGAAATGGTCGAGGATTCTGGTCAGAAGGCTTCCGTAAGGTAGACTTGTGAGAGCCCTCTTCGGATGAGCCTGGTGCATCATGTAGTTGAGCACCATCCTCCCAAAATCTACTCTTTCCTTCTTCAGCAGGTGGTATAATAGATATGCATCCATGGTGGTAACGTTCCCCATGTCTCCAATCCGAGGGAGAAGGGTGTGTTGAACAACGGAGAAGATGATTCTGGCCTCTTGCGTAAGATGAGGCACCTTTACCCCCTTGAGTGGTAGGTTGTTGCTACCAGTCAGAAGTGTCACTACTTCTTCTTCTGAGTCATCTACCTCCTTGACCCATTCTGGGTCGTCGGCGATGACTGCACCACCATTTAAGGTCTTGAAGACTTTGTTGATGTCAGAGGGGGAGAAGCGTATTTGCTGATCAGCAATCGAGCTTTTACCCTTTGTTGGTGAACCTTTCTATTTGCGAATAGAATGCTCTCACCACATTTGATAGCACACGTCCTCGGAACTCATCATGGCTGCCATCCAGGTTGCTTGAGGAAGGTGAATTGAAGTTCATCTACTTGATTGTATACGTTGAGAGTAGTACCCTCCATAGCAAGATTTCTTGGAAGATAAGTCTTGTGGAATAGAGACTGCATTCCTCATTGTCGTAGAGAATATCTTCGGATATTTCATTGAGATTGTTTCTCATTAAGCCCTTGATCTCTCCCGAGACGGCCATTTGGAAGAAGGGTTTGAGTTTTGAGAAGAGATAGAGAAGAACAAGAGAGAGAGAGATAGAGAGAGAGCAGATGAAGATTGGAAAGCGAGGAGAGGATTGGCAAGAGTTTTGGTAAGTTTTAAGCGTAAAGTGCTCAAATGAAACAATGCCATGATATTTATAGACATGGCTTGTGACTAGCCGTTTCCTGCCACTTATCCAAAAGTTACCGTTGGTAACTTGTTTCTCGGAAGGTACCTTTCTGAGAGAGGTAGTCCTTCTGAGAGACCCTCCTTCTGAGAGATGTTTCAGAAAGTCTCCTTTCTGAGAGATGAGTCTTCTGAGAACAAATTTTCTCAGATAGAGTTTTTCTGTGTTTT
>CM024263.1:20755429-20769377 GCA_013621005.1 Aeschynomene evenia | reverse complement strand
GATAAGATTGGAAAGCGAGGAGAGGTTTTGGCAGAGTTTTGGTAAGTTTTGAGCGTAAAGTGCTCAAATGAAACAATGCTATAAGTATTTATAGACATGGCTTGATAACTAGCCGTTTCTGCCACTTATCCAAAAGTTACCGTTGGTAACTTGTTTCTCGGAAGGTACCTTTCTGAGAGAGGTGGTCCTTCTGAGAAATCCTCCTTCTGAGAGATGTTTCAGAAGATCTCCTTTCTGAGAGATGAGTCTTCTGAGAACAAATTTTCTCAGATAGAGTTTTCCTACTTCTAGCTCAGAAGCTTAGTTCTATTGTTCGTCTCAGAGTCTAAACTAGGACTAAGGGGGGGTTTCTAAGAGAGAGTTTTTTAAATTTCAAAGCACTTAGAAACGTCTTAGATTGAGAAATCCTTTCAGAACATTGAAACGATCCTCGGGTAAAGGCTTTGTAAATATATCTGAGATTTGATCCTCAGTATTTACAAATTTGAGTTCAATGTCGCCTTTTTGCACATGATCCCGAATAAAATGATGTTTTATATCAATGTGCTTGGATCGAGAATGCTGAATAGGATTCTTAGCTAAGTTGATAGCACTTGTATTATCACAGAGGATAGGGATTTTGGTGTACCTTATTTGATAATCAAGTAGCTGATTCTTAATCCAGAGCATCTGAGAACAGCAGTTCGCAGCAGATACATATTCAGCTTCAGCAGTTGATAGGGCGATCGTATTTTGCTTCTTGCAAGACCAAGTGATCAAGCATTTTCCAAAGAAGCAGCAGCAGCCACTTGTGCTTTTGCGATCTATCCTATCTCCAGCGTAGTCGGCATCGCAGTAACCTACAACATCAGAAGAACAACCTTTCTCGTACCAAAGACCAAGATTAGTAGTTCCACTTAAATATCGTAAAATTCGTTTAACTGCAGTCAAGTGTGATTGCTTGGGCTTAGACTGGAATCTAGCACAGATCCCAACACTGAGTTGGATATCTGGTCTGGAGGCAGTTAAGTAGAGAAGTGAGCCAATTATCCCTCGATAGTTGCTTTCTGAGACTTTCTCACCATCTTCATCCAAGTCAATTACTTGAGAGGGATGCATGGGAGTGCTCATGGGTTTGGCCTTATCCATCAGAAACTTCCTCAGAAGTTCCTTGGTATACTTCTCTTGATGAATAACTGTCCCTTCCGACTCTTGCTTGATTTGCAATCCTAGGAAGAATTTTAATTCTCCCATCATGCTCATCTCGAATTCACCTTGCATAAGCTTGGAGAATTCTTTGCAAAGGCATTCATTGGTTGCGCCAAATATTATGTCATCAACATAAATCTGGACAATCAAGAAGCCAGAGTCTTCTGAGAGCGTAAAAAGAGTTGTGTCCACTTTCCCTCTTGAGAATCCGTTTTTAAGCAAAAAGAGCTCAATCTATCGTACCAAGCTCTTGGAGCTTGTTTCAAACCATAGAGAGCCTTTGTAAGCTTGAATACATGATTCGGGAATGCATCATTCACAAAACCAGGAGGTTGTTTTACATAAACTTCCTCAGAAAGGTATCCATTCAAGAAGGCAGACTTAACGTCCATCTGATAGAGTTTGAAACCTTTATGTGCAGCAAAAGCTAGCAACATTCTGATAGCTTCCAATCTTGCGACTGGAGCAAAAGTTTCATCATAGTCTATCCCTTCTTGTTGGTTGTACCCTTGAGCAACCAATCTTGCCTTGTTTCTCACGACTTGACCGTTTTCATCAAGTTTGTTTCGAAACACCCATTTAGTCCCAATGACACTCTTGCCTTTGGGTTTCTGAGTCAGTTTTTCCAAACTTGATTTCTCTCGAATTGGTCAAGTTCATCCTGCATGGCATTTACCCAGCTAGGATCATCTAACGCCTCTTCTATGGAATCTGGTTCAAGTTCAGAGACCATAGCAAGATTTGTATAGTTCCTTCTGGTTCTCACGCCACTTTCTGGATTGCCCAAGACTTCATTCTGAGAGATGTTCTTCAAGTCTCTTGAACCTCTGATCCCTTTAGGAGTAGGGTTCTGAGAACGAGACACAGAAGGTTCTCTTTCTGAGTCATCAGAAGCTTGTCCTTCTGAGAATCTAGGTTCATTGTATTTGGAAAAGTAGATTCTCTAGGTTCTGGAGCTTTGATGATGTTACTAGATTTTTCTTTAGATGAAGATGATTGTTCCATGGGTTGGAAGTCAGTCTCATCATCTATAAGAATTTTCCTTTTGGCTTTCTCAGAAGAGATGTTGAGTTTCTCAAATTCATCTTCTAAGTCAGCACCTTTCTGAGACAGGTCCTTACTAAGTTCTTTGAACTTAATATGGATTGTCTCTTCAACACATTTACTCCTTTTGTTATATACTCTGTAAGCTTTAGAGGCTGAGGAGTATCCTAGGAAGTATCCATCATCGGACTTAGGATCAAACTTGGAGAGTTTGTCCTTTGTGTTGAGAATAAAACAAGAAGAACCAAATATATGGAAATAAGAAATGTTTGGTATTTTATTCTTCCATAGCTCGTAAGGTGTCTTTTTCAGAATTGGTCTTAGAAAGACTCGATCTGAATGTAGCATGAAGTATTTACTGCTTCAGCCCAGAAACCTTTTGAAAGTCCACTTTCTAAGAGCATTGTTCTTGCCATCTCTTGAAGGCTTCGATTCTTTCTCTCAGCTACTCCATTTTGTTGAGGAGTTCTGGGAGATGAGAATTCGTGAGCTATGCCCAGATTTTCACAAAGCTTTTCAAAAGCATGATTCTCAAATTCACCACCATGATCTGATCTAATGGCATGAATGTGCGAATCTTTTTCAGTTGAAACTCTTTTCGCAAATGCTTTGAACTTCTCAAAAGTTTCTTCCTTAGAAGCTAGAAAGAAAACCCAAGTGAATCTGGAGTAATCATCCACTATGACAAGACCATAGCGTTTTCCAGAAAGGGAAGCTGTTCTGGTTGGTCCGAATAGATCCATGTGGAGCAGTTCCAGTGGTTTCTGAGTAGAAATACCACTTTTACTGGGAAAGGAAGCCTTGGTCTGTTTCCCTTTTTCACAGAAGTCGCAGGTTGCATCCTTCTGATACTTAATTCTGGGAAGGCCCTTTACAAGTCCTTTCTGAGAGAGTTCAGAAAGAAGTCTCATATGGGCATGACCAAGTTTCTTATGCCATAGCCATTTGTCTTCTTGGACAGAGACAAGGCATTCCACATTTTGATCCTTTAGATCATCCAGATGGATAACATAAATGTTACCAACACGTTTTCCTTCCAGAACGATCTTGTCATTTGTGAGATTAATCACATGACAATACTTGGCATAAAACTCAACCTTTAAGCCTTTGTCACAAAATTGACTAATGCTTAATAGATTGTGAGTTAAGCCATCGACCAAAAGTACATCTGAGATTTGGTGAGAGGAATCCTTACCAACATCTCCGATTGCAGTGACTCTCCCCTTAGCGCCATCACCGAATCGCACTGTTCCGCCTTTCTTGGGCTTGAGACTTCTGAACCAGTGCTTGCTTCCAGTCATGTGCCTTGAGCAGCCACTGTCAAGGTACCACTGCTCATCGTGGTGGTGGAGCAGCGCTTGATGATGCACCTGCAGTCACAAAGTTAACAGATTTAGGTACCCATTCTTTGTTGGGTCCTTGCTTGTTAGCTTTCTTGGATTTTTGCCTTCTTTTCTTAGAAGGGTCATGGTTTTGAGAGTCAGAGACCTTTTGTTTGCCCCTTTTCAGAAGCACTTGCTTTCTGAGAAGTTTTACCCTTCTGAGAGGGGTCAGTCTTCTTAGAAGATTTTGCTTTCTGAGTTTTCTTCTTAGCCTTCTGAGGCTTAGAGATTTTTCCCTTTTTCAACATAGGGCATTTTTCAGAACCATGACCACTCTTAAAACATGCAATGCACATGCGGGGTGGGTGATTTAGTTAAGAGTGGATCAAGATTATGTGGTTCAAAGACTTCTTCATATCCAAGACCGCTTTTGTCTTTATAGGGTCTTTGACCCCCAAGCAAAAGACTTAGCATCTTTTCACCATTTACCATCTTAACTAAGTCAGAGGTTAGAAGTTCATTTGTCTTTTGCAGTTCGATCATGGCCTTTTCAGCCTTTTCTACTGTGATTGAAGACAAACTTTCTAATGCTTGATACAGGTTATGACTTTCAGGTATCTACCTTTGAAAGTCGTCTCTTTCAAGCCTTAGGTTCTGAACTCTTGAGTTAGTCTTGCATTTTCAGCTTTCTGTGTTTTTAAAAGATTTTTAGGTCGCTGAAAACTGTTAGCTAACTCGTTGAGTCTTTCAGAAGATCATAATAGAGTTCTGAAAGCTCATCGTATGAGTATGAAAGAGGAGGGGAATTTTGTACCTCTTCTGACTCAGATCTGTTTCCAGAATGTAGTCAGTTCCTGCCATGAAGCACACATTAGCTTCTTCTTCCTCACTTGCTGCTTCAGAAGCTTCGTCTTCTGAATCACTCCAGGTTGCAGCCATTGCTTCTTTTTCTTTCTGGGAATGAATTCTTCTTCCCTTTGTTTTGTGGACACTCCGTTTGAAGTGGCCTTTTTCTCCACATCCAAAGCATGTGGCATCTGAGGGCTTTGACTTTCCTTTCTTAGGAGTGAATTCCTTGCTTGTTTGGTCTCTTTCTCCAGGCTTTCTTCATTTCTTACTAGGAGAGAGATGTCGTCTTCGTCGGATTCTGAGCCTTCATCATTGTCAGACTCAGAAGCTTCTTCAGCTTTGAAAGCTTTGGAAGACTTTCTGACTTGACTGTTCAGAGCCAATCCCTTCTGAGGTCTGGAGGAAGCGGATGGTCCTCCGAGCAACCCTTCCAGTTCGATCTCAATGCGTTCTGAGCGAACCAAATAGTACATCCAAACCTAGCTGGTTTAGATCCTTGGCTTCCTGGATTGCTGTGACCTTAGGACGCCATTTTGCATAAAGGCTTCTGAGGATTTTTCTTACCATCTCAGCGTTTGAATAAGTCTTTCCCAAGACTTTCAACTGATTGATGATATGGAGAAATCTTATTGACATGCGTCAATAGTTTCCTCAGGCTGCATGCTAAAGGATTCGTATTTGTGTACGAGCATTGAGATTTTTGTTTCCTTGACTTCGTCATTACCTTCGTGCAGCATATGAAGTCTTTCCCAAATCTCTTGTGCAGTATCACATGACACAATTTTGTCATATTCTACTTTGGGTAAAGCACAGAGGAGAAATACTTGGCTTTGAAGTTGAGTTGTATTTTCTCCTTCATCTCTTGAGTCCATTCGTCCTTAGGGACCCGTCTTGTATAGGTTCTGAGTGCTGGAGGTGCCACTCCTGGCTCAGCGTCTGTTGCAACTACAGCATCCTCTGTAATTGTCTGCAGAGGCTGATAGTCTCCATTCTCGATCCTATCCCATAAGTCCAGACTGGTGTGCTTGATGAACAGCGTCATCCTGTCACGCCAGTAATCGAAGCTGTCTCCAAGAAACATCGGAGGTCTGTTTATTGAAGCCCCATCTGATATGAATGCAACTGGTGAATTCATATTTCCTTTCGTGATCTTTTTCCTTCACACTGCTAAGTGCTCAACCCCTAAGGACCGAGCTCTGATGCCAATTGAAAGTGTATGTGTGCACGAGAAGGGGGGGTTGAATCGTGCAAGTTTTGAAAATTACCTTTTAAAAACTTTTACTTAGAAAGCTGTTTTTACTCAGAAGGTGGATTTAAGAGCTTGCAGCGGAAATAGCTTTCTGAGAAGATTAAGTTTCTGAGAACTTAGTCTTTCTAAGAAAGTTTCTATCTGAGTAGTCTAAGAAAATGACTTTGAGTTATAATCTTTTAAACGCTTTCTGATTTTAATTGGTAATGTTTTCACAAGACCTCTTAGTTAAAACCGTGGTTGAGTTTTTCTCAAAGCTTTATGCAATTAAAGAGTAAGAGAGAAAAGCTTAACACAAAGAGTTTTATACTGGTTCGGTTATAACCAACCTACTCCAGTCCTCAACCTTAAGTTGAGAGTTCTTAGATATTCTTCTTAATGTGCCTTCTCAGACAACACTGCCTTTACCAAGTAAAGGACTTCCACCACTTCACAACCCGACGTGGATTTCTTTGCCTCACACTAGAGGACTTCCTTGCCTCACACTAGAGGACTTCCTTGCCTCACACTAGAGGACTTCCTTGCCTCAAACTAGAGGACTTCCTTGCCTTAAACAATTAAGGACTTTGAACTTTGCCTCAAACACTAGAGGACTTAAAACTGCCTTCACACAAAGAAGGACTTAGCGTTTTTCGAAGGTTTGTTTTGATCGAAAACAACTACCAAGACTAAGTTACAAACCTAGTTTTACACTTAGTAGACTTCTAGAATTAACTTACTAATGTAAGAATTTACACCAATTCAGAACTAGAAGATTTTGCAAAGTTAGAAAGAGTAATTTCGTAAAAATTGTCTTCTGAGAAAGTTCTAAGTTTTCGCAAAATAATTTTCAATTCAACAGAGTTTTGGCACGTTTAATCAAGAGTTTTAGTGCAAGAGTTTCTTCACATTGCTCTGGAATTGAACTCATATATATAGGCATCAAAGAGCCGCGAAATTAGAGGCTTTCACTTTGCTTATGTGGCTGTGTCCTTTTTAGAACGGCTCCCTGCTACAGTCAGCGCAAAATGAGGAACTTTTCAGAACTGCACAGTGCGTGTGTTCCCACTTCCTTGGCTAGTTGTAGCGAGCTTTCTGAGTCTGTTTGCACTTCCTTGAGTCCAGACACTTGGTTGCTTCTGAGTCCAACCTTCTAAGAGTTGTACGGACTTCTGAGGCTAACCTTCTGAGGGAAGACCCTTCTGAGAACTACTAGTCGCGAGGTCTTCTGAGACCCTTCTGAGGCGACAGTGTTCTTTCCTCAGAAACATGTTTTCACCTTCTGCGCTTCTGAGATATCCTTTCTGATATCTTTGGCGCTATGATTTTATCAATTGATCTCGAGGTTACTTGATGTTTTGTCTTGGTCTTTGCTCATGGTATTGCAATAATTTATAGCTTTCTGAGACACTTAGCGCACATATTAGCAAAACCTTAAGTAAAATTTTATACTTATGGCTTACCTTGTTATCATTAAAACTTTCATGACTTTAAGAGAATTATGCTTAATTCTCTCAGAAGGGTTCTGGAGCTTACAATCTTATCATGTTATCTTACCATGTCATGTTATCTTATCACGTGAGGTTATCTTGCTAGGTTATGCTATGTTACTATGTTATATTATCTTACTATGTGATGCATGTGATCTATCCAAGCAGGTTATTTTCCTAATCATATCATCTACCTAAGCACATTATAGACCTATCATATTAACTGCCTAAGCATGTTATCTATCTATCATATTATTTACCTATGCATATAAACATAAATATAAACATAAACATAAATATAACTATAAACATAAACATAAATATAAACATATAAACATATAAACATATAAACGTATAAACAAAACATAAACGTAAACATATAAACATATAAACATATACAAATGCTACTGTGTGGCAGCCACGGCACATCCACCCTAAAACCTCCACTCACCTGGAAAGTCCTGAGACTGGAAGGCACCGCTAGCTCCGGCTCCAGCTATCGGCACCGCGTTTGCACCTGGCGTGCAAAAGACCCATCAGGACCGCACAAAAGAAAACCAAAACTTGAACTAGGCTGCGCACTGAACCTCCGCTAGCGAGTAATACCTTCTCGCTAGCGATGGCACACTCGCCAGCGAGCACTCACAGCTCGCTAGCGACCAGCACGCTGACAGGGGCAAAAATGTCTTTTCACTCACCGTCGGGAATTTTCTCTGACCGAGATATCCCCAAGGTGTCAGACTCACACTCCACCAGAGTTCCTCTTAATATAAAGGACGCCCAAAGCACTGCTTTGATAAGGCGGGTGCATGAGGTGTGAGGGAAAAGCTATACTAACCACTCATATATATAGGGGGATGGGGGAAGCTGAAATGCTGTTTTGAGCAATGTGGGACTTGACTGCTCGCTAGCCGCCAAAATCTGCTCGCTAGCGGCCATAATCTGCTCGCTAGCCGCCATCATCTGCTCGCTAGCCGCCACCTGCTGACAGCATTAGTGCTTTCTTCATTTTACACGTTTTAACATCATTTCTAACCCTTCTTAGACATACTTAGACCATATTAAAGCACTTTCTAAGGGGTACTATGATACGGGGTATCACATGTGTGCTGATGCAGAGGGGTCAGGTGATAGCTTATGCATCCAAACAACTAAGGAAGCATGAGCAGAACTACCCCACACATGATTTGGAGTTGGCAACAGTGATCTTCGCCTTGAAGTCTTGGAGGCACTACCTCTATGGGGACACATGTGAGATCTTCACGGATCACAAGAGTCTGAAGTACATCTTCGAGCAGAAGTACCTGAATCTGAGACAAAGACGGTGGTTGGAGCTCCTTAGCGACTATGATTGTTCGATCAAGTATCACCCGGGGAAGGCGAACGTGGTGGCGGATGCCTTGAGTAGGAATCCAGTGGTGGAGGAGCGGAGATCGTAGGGGAGTTTAGCCCACGTTGCACCATAGAGGAGACCCATGGCAGGGGAGATCCAAAGGTTGGAGTCTGAGGGTGTTTGGTTTGAGGTTGATGGATCGGGGGCGCCCTTAGCCCATATCAGTATTAGGTCGACGTTTGCAGAGCTGGTGAAGCAGCGTCAGTCAGAGGATCCGAAGTTGGTAGAGCTCAGAGAGAGGGTTCAGAAAGGAGAGTGTTCAGACTTCTCAGTGGATGCAGATGGGGTGCTCAGGATTGGAGATAGGCTATGCGTGCCAGAGCTCGGGGACCTACGGGAGACCATTTTGAGAGAGGCTCATTGTACACCTTACTCGGTCCACCCAGGATCGACTAAGATGTACAAAGACCTCAAGCCGTTGTATTGGTGGCACAGCATGAAGAAGGATGTAGGTGCGTTCGTGACCCGATGTTTGGTGTGTCAGCAGGTCAAGGCTGAACATCAGCGACCGGCGGGGATGCTTCAGGACCTTCCACTGCCAGAGTGGAAGTGGGAGAGGATAGCTATGGACTTTGTCACGGGGTTGCCACGGGTACTGAGGGGCTTCGACGCTATCTGGGTTGTAGTGGACAGGCTCACGAAGTCAGCTCACTTCATTCCAGTGAAGACTACGTTTACGGCTACACAGTATGCTCGACTCTACATCGACAGGGTTGTCAGGTTGCATGGGGTTTTGGTTTCCATCATATCAGACAGAGGGTCACAGTTCACATCCACGTTTTGGCGTGCCTTACATCAGGCTTTAGGCACGAGGTTGGATCTCAGTACAGCTTTCCACCCACAGACTGACGGTCAGTCGGAGCGCACGATCCAGACATTGGAGGATATGTTGAGAGCATGCACCTTGACTTTAGCGGTTCCTAGGATGAGCAGTTACCATTGGTTGAGTTTGCATACAACAATAGTTATCAGACTAGTATTCAGATGGCTCCTTTTGAGGCCTTGTATGGGAGACGTTGCCGTTCACCCATCGGTTGGTTCGAGACAGGAGAGGCTCCGGTGGTAGGTCCAGATCTGGTTCAAGATGCCTTGGAGAAAGTACGGTTGATCAGAGAGTGTTTGACAGCTGCCCTTTCTCGACAGAAGGCCTACGTAGACAAGAGATGACGCGACTTGGAGTTTGCAGTCGGGGATCAGGTGTTCTTGCGAGTATCCCCGATGAAGGGGGTAGTGAGGTTCGGTAAGCGGGGAAAGCTGAATCCTCGCTATATCGGACCTTATGAGATTACAGAGAGGGTGGGCAAGGTGGCCTATCGGTTAGCCCTTCCAGCTGAGTTGGCAGCGATTCATCCGGTCTTCCATGTGTCAATGTTGAGGAAGTACGTTTCAGATGAGTCTCATGTTCTGAGGTCACAGCCGATGCAGTTTGATCAGAGTTTGGGTTATGAGGAGGAGCCAGTAGCCATCGTTGACCATCAGATTAGAAAGCTTCGTTCGAAGGAGGTACCTCTAGTCAAGGTCATCTGGAGGAATCACTCTGGAGACGAAACCACATGGGAAACGGAGTAGTCGATGAGGGTGAAGTACCTGTATCTCTTTGATCCGCGAGGTAAGTTTTATACGTGTTTCCAGTGTTTCTTTTCTTTATGAGTAGTTTGGATTTGGGGACCAAATCCTTAAAAGGATGGGAGATTGTGATACCCCGTATCACAGTGTCCCTTAGGAAGGACTCTCTTTAGGACGCGTCAGAAACACGTCAGCAAGTTGCTGTCAGAGGGGGCTCGCTAGCGAGCAGTCAGCGCCTGCTAGCAAGAAGCTCGTCGCTAGCGACCATGTGTTAGTCACTAGCGACCAAGTCGAGTCCCACATCGGTTGCAGCATGATGTCAGCCTGTCCCCCCTCACCTATATATATGAGTAGTAGTGAGTTCTATCTTTACACCTCATTCTCCCGCCTTTTTCAAGAGCAGTGCTTTTGGTCGTTCTTTTCAGTAAAGGAACTCTGTCGGAGTGAGGTTCTGACGCCTTGGGGATTTCTCAGTACGAGTAAAGTTCCCGACGGTGAGTAAGAGCGGGCATTTCTGCCCTTTCCTGCGCGAAGCGCGCTAGTGGCCAAGAGAGGCTCGTTGGCGAGCGTGTCCGCGCTAGCGAGCGTGACAGTCGCGTTCTCAGTTCAAGTTTTTTTTTCTTTTCTTCAGGGGTCCTAATGGGTCCTTTTTGCACTTCAGGTGCGAACGCAGTGCCGCTGGCTGGAGCCGGAGTTGACGGTTCTTCTCAGTGTCAGGAATTTCCAGGTGAGTGGAGGTCTTGCATGTAGTTCAGCATTTATGGCATATATTTATGTTGATAACTAGACAATTAGGAAAGATAATAATAAAATTATTTTGCATGTGTTTGTAGTAGAGTAGTAGTAGAAGTAGTAACATGTTAGGTGGTTAAAGTAGATTAGTAGAGACTTATGTTTTTATGCTGTGTATATGAACTGCTGATTGGTTGGCTGTTTATTGGATTATAATATAACATGTGATTAAGATAGATAAACATATTATGAATAGAATTCATGACATGTATGATTGCTTGAGTGAGTTATGTGCTGACTGTGTAGAGTAGTTACGCCGTCCTTGATTAGTATACGTCAGACGCTATGGCCGGTGGTCAGTCCCGGTATCTTAGTATGGTTTACTAATTAGCGGTGAGTCGCCCGAGCCCGCCAAGTACGTTCCGATCCCGGTTATCGGACGGCTTGGTTACAGATACAGTCATACCCCACGAGGGTCAGTTATGAGTAAACTCATGTCGCGCGCTGAGTCAGATTGGATTATGCCTATGCTGAGCGCTAGGTGACAGATCACAGATATAGTATACAGTGAAGGGCTTCGTATGCATACTTTAGTGTGACAGCTCGACAGGATATTGATTGTATGATTGGTAACATGCTAGTTTGTGGTATATGTTATGGATGTTGCATTGCATGCATGTTCTCCATCACTGAGTCGATGACTCACCCCTCATCAACCATATTTCAGAGTACGATCCTGCAGTAGACGAGGAGCCGTTGATCCACTAGAGGTCGTTCAGCTGTTATCTTGGGTGAGCTCCGCTTCGATCGTGGAGACTTAAGTTATTGTTTATGTTTATCTCAGTTATTAGTCTTATAAAACATTTCAGTTCCAGTTGTAATAGTTGCTCCAGACTTTAGAGCCAGGTTACCTTTACGGTTACGTTTCATATATCAGTTTAACTTGCAACTCAGATATTTTCAGTATTCCCAGCAGTTAAACAGTTATATACAGTTATCAGATAAACAGTTATTTTCCGTTAATTCAGTTTATTTAAAAGTTTATGTATACGTTAGCGTGCTCGTTGGGATAGTGCCCTTCGCACGGACACCCCTAAGAGGCGGGTGTTACAACTTATGAGATTACATAATATTAAAATGGCTCGTTATTAGATGCCCTAAAATAACCAAATTATATAAATAAAATCATTAACATTTTAACCAAATTACCAATTCTTTCATGTATAAGTACAACCTCTAACACTGACCATTGACCAATAATTTCTTCAAAATCAAACAAATCCCTCAAAATATTTAAACAAACAACTAATTACATGCAACTGCAAATAACTTAATCATACTACTAACCATTTCAATAATATACCCTTTATGTTTTCCAAATCTATAAATTTCATGTTAACTTTCAAAAAAAAATTTCCCTGTTCAATTACCAATCTTCCCAACTGTGGACTAAAGCAATTAACGCAATCAACCCAAAATCAATATTTGCTTAGGAATGAGTAAATCTGTTAGAGTTTTAACAAAAACCATAAAACTTTAGTGTCGTTCATATTGATTCATCGAGAAGTAATAACCAAAAGCGGAAGCTAACCTGGATCCATAGTGAGTGATTGATGACTACAAAGGTTGTCGAGCTGCTTGTGTGAAGGTGGTTCCTGGCCTTCCTCAACCAAAATCTCCAGAGTCCTTTTCAGGCTTGAGAACATTCTCAGATGGGTTAAGAATTTGCAAAATATGATTTTGATGTATTGGGGACCAAACCCTTTTGTCTCTATTTATGCTGATCCTTTGGTTCCCATTAAACCCCGTAAAGACCAAGATAGAGTAACGATTTTTACTCATAATTTCTCCAAACTGACAAATAATTAAGTGTGACTTAATATTATTTATAATCAATAATGAGACCGTTACAAATGTCACAGCTAAATAGCTATAATGATTATTAATATAATTTATAGCCCATAATTAGAATAAGAAAATTAAATTTTCTAACAATCTCCACTGGGCTATAATATTATATATACTGAAAAATAATCATATCAAAATTTATGTGCACATCTGAATGCTATTTAATCTTAATTATTTAACAATCTGGTCCATCTCTTATATCAATGAAGGAACTACCGCAGCTTTTCCCGCATTAGAGTCGCGATTAAACCACGATGATCACAACATTGATAGATCAATGACAATAGATCAAATTTGGATGATGTAATATGGAAATAACATGAAAATGATCTGGCACATGTCTATTTCCAATGATCCAAACTTTATTCTTTATGAGATCAAATTAAATAATCCAGAGTGATAAATAAAACCAATACTTTATTTCTGCAGAAAATATCCATAAACTTAAGGTGTGTCTGTGAAACACATGAGCATCCAAATACATACTCCCACTGAAACAATATATCGTATAAAATGATATTACACCCAAATGAGTACTGAACTCATGAAAGACCATAGGTTTGATTTCCTTAGTAAGTGGATCCGTAATTATGTAGTTTATGTTAATATTCTGTAAAGACACCTTAATCACTCTGTATTTCCTTAAATAATATGATTATAAACAATTTGTCACAAAATAACTTAAGTGGTCTTTCAACTTTATTCAAGAATTTGCAATTATGTGACAAAATTACATAATCATATTAACTTGATGTTTCTTAATGAGCAATAAGCTCAACTGCCTTGGTAAAGAGAGCAGTGAGTGTCTGATTGACATTTTACCAAAATATTGCTCCTCCAACAAGCATAGAAATATAACCAAAAATGAATCTATAATTCTCTTGGCATCTCACAAACTCGGCATCTAGATTTTGATGATCTCTAACTTCACCCGACTTCTTGAATGTGAGCATGTGATGTTTTTGTTCTTTAATGAAACCAGAAGCCTTAGTTGGTTGTTAACCAATAATTTATTCTCACATTAATCAAGTATCTACCTAACACTCAATAATGTACACAAAATCCAAACGCGTACAAAATTGAACATGTCTCAGACTTCCAACTTCTAGAGTATAAGAAGTCTTTTGCATTTCTTTAATTTTAAACAATCATTCTTAGGGCACTCATTAAGACAAAACTTGTCTCCCTTAGCAATATGGGTATTATGCATTCTGCAATTCTGAATGTC
>CM024263.1:20638503-20755329 GCA_013621005.1 Aeschynomene evenia | reverse complement strand
ATGTAATGAGCCTATTTGGTCCTAATTGAGTGTATTAGCTTCATTAGCTCATACTTGGTCAATTGTTCCATTTAGTCACTAGGAAGGTTTAGATAACCAAAGGATGATGTAATGAGCCTATTTTGGTCCTAATGAGTGTATTGAGCTTCATTAGGTATACTTTGCTCAATTGTTCCATTTTAGTCACTCGGAAGGTTTAGATAACAAAAGGATGATGTAATGAGCCTATTTTGGTCCTTAT
Organism: Aeschynomene evenia; assembly: GCA_013621005.1. Classification (NCBI taxonomy): domain Eukaryota; kingdom Viridiplantae; phylum Streptophyta; class Magnoliopsida; order Fabales; family Fabaceae; genus Aeschynomene; species Aeschynomene evenia. Next base: position 20,755,088 of record CM024263.1, on the reverse strand, counting down.
TGAGTGTATTGAGCTTCATTACCTCATACTTTGGTCAATTGTTCCATTTTAGTCACCAGGAAGGTTTAGATAACCAAAGGATGATGTAATGAGCCTATTTTGGTCCTAATTGAGTGTATTGAGCTTCATTAGGTCATACTTTGGTCATTTGTTCCATTTTAGTTAATAGGAAGGTTTAGATAACCAAAGGATGATGTAATGAGCTTATATTGGTCCTAATTGAGTGTATTGAGCTTCATTAGGTCATACTTTGGTCAATTGTTCCATTTTAGTCACTAGGAAGGTTTAGATAACAAAAGGATGATGTAAGAGCCTTTTTTGGTCCTAATTGAGTGTATTGAGTTCATTAGGTAATACTTTGGTCAATTGTTCCATTTTAGTCGCTAGGAAGGTTTAGATAACAAAGGATGATGTAATGAGCCTATTTTGGACTTAATTGAGTGTATTGAGCTTCATTAGGTCATACTTTGGTCAATGACTCTATTTTAGTCACTAGGATGGTGTAGATAACCAAAGGATGATGTAATGAGCCTATTTTGGTCCTAATTGAGTGTATTAAGCTTCATTAGCTCATACTTTGGTCAATTGTTCCATTTTAGTCACTAGGAAGGTTTAGATAACCAAAGGATGATGTAATGAGCCTATTTTGGTCCTAATTGAGTGTATTGAGCTTCATTAGGTAATACTTTGCTCAATTGTTCCATTTTAGTCACTAGGAAGGTTTAGAGGATGATGTAATGAGCCTATTTTGGTCCTAATTGAGTGTATGAGCTTCATTAATACTTTGGTCAATCCATTTTAGTCACTAGGAAGGTTTAGATAACCAAAGGATGATGTAATGAGCCTATTTTGGTCCTAATTGAGTGTATTAAGCTCATTAGCTCATACTTTGGTCAATTGTTCCATTTTAGTCACTAGGAAGGTTTAGATAACCAAAGGTTGATGTAATGAGCCTATTTTGGTCCTAATTGAGTGTATTGAGCTTCATTAGGTATTACTTTGCTCAATTGTTCCATTTTAGTCACTCGGAAGGTTTAGATAACACAAGGATGATGGAGGGAGCCTATTTTGGTCGCAATTGAGTGTAATGAGCTTCATTTGTCTTACTTTGGTCAATGCTTCCATTTTAGACACTAGGAAGGTTTAGTTAACCAAAGGATGATGTAATGAGCCTATTTTAGTCCTAATTGAGTGTATTAAGCTTCATTAGATCATACTTTGGTCAATTCTTCCATTTTAGTCACTAGGAAGGTTTAGATAACCAAAGGATGATGTAATGAGCCTATTTTGGTCCTAATTGAGTGTAAGCTTCATTAGGTCATATTTTGGTCAATTGTTCCATTTTAGTCACTAGGAAGGTTTAGATAACCAAAGGTTGATGTAATGAGCCTATTTGGTCCTAATTGAGATTGAGCTTCATTAGGTCATACTTTGTCAATTGTTCCATTTTAGTCACTAGGAAGGTTTAGATAACCAAAGGATGATGTAATGAGCCTATTTTGTCATAATTGAGTGTATTGAGCTTCATAAGGTCATACTTTGGTCAATGACTCCATTTTAGTCACTAGGATGGTGTAGATAACCAAAGGATGATGTAATGAGCCTATTTTGTCCTAATTGAGTGTATTAAGCTTCATTAGCTCACACTTAGGTCAATTGTTTCATTTTAGTCACTAGGAAGGTTTAGATAACCAAAGGATGATGTAATGAGCCTATTTTGGTCCTAATTGAGTGTATTGAGCTTCATTAGGTCATACTTTGGCATTTGTTCCATTTTAGTTAATAGGAAGGTTTAGATAACAAAAGGATGATGTAATGAGCCTATTTTGGTCCTACTTGAGTGTATTGAGCTTCATTAGGTCATACTTTGGTCAATGACTTCATTTTAGTCACTAGGGTTAGATAACAAAGGATGATGTAATGAGCCTATTTTGACCTAATTGAGTGTATTGAGCTTCATTAGGTCATACTTTGGTCAATTGTTCCATTTTATTCACTAGGAAGGTTTAGATAACAAAAGGATGATGTAATGAGCCTATTTTGGTCCTTATTGAGTGTATTGAGCTTCATTACCTCATACTTTGGTCAATTGTTCCATTTTAGTCACCAGGAAGGTTTAGATAACCAAAGGATGATGTAATGAGCCTATTTTTGTCCTAATTGAGTGTATTGAGCTTCATTAGGTAATACTTTGCTCAATTGTTCCATTTTAGTCACTAGGAAGGTTTAGATAACAAAAGGATGATGTAAAGAGCCTTTTTTGGTCCTAATTGAGTGTATTGAGTTTCATTAGGTAATACTTTGGTCAATTGTTCCATTTTAGTCGCTAGGAAGGTTTAGATAACAAAAGGATGATGTAATGAGCCTATTTTGGACATAATTGAGTGTATTGAGCTTCATTAGGTCAACTTTAGTCAATGACTCATTTTAGTCACTAGGATGGTGTAGATAACAAAGGATGATGTAATGAGCTATTTTGGTCCTAATTGAGTGTATTAAGCTTCATTAGGTCATACTTTGGTCAATTGCTCGATTTTGTCACTAGGAATGTTTAGATAACCAAAGGATGATGTAATGAGCCTATTTTGGTCCTAATTGAGTGTATTGAGCTTCATTAGGTAATACTTTGCTCAATTGGTTCCATTTTAGTCACTAGGAAGGTTTAGATAACACAAGGATGATGGAGTGAGCCTATTTTGGGTGTAATTGAGTGTAATGAGCTTCATTTGGTCTTACTTTGGTCAATGCTTCCATTTTAGACACTAGGAAGGTTTAGTTAACCAAAGGATGATGTAATGAGCCTATTTTGGTCCTAATTGAGTGTATTAAGCCTCATTAGCTCATACTTTGGTCAATTGTTCCATTTTAGTCACTAGGAAGGTTTAGATAACCAAAGGTTGATGTAATGAGCCTATTTTGGTCCTAATTGAGTGTATTGAGCTTCATTAGTAATACTTTGCTCAATTGTTCCATTTTTAGTCACTCGGAAGGTTTAGATAACAAAAGGATGATGTAATGAGCCTATTTTGGTCCTTATTGAGTGTATTGAGCTTCATTACTCATACTTTGGTCAATTGTTCCATTTTAGTCACCAGGAAGGTTTAGATAACAAGGATGATGTAATGAGCCTATTTTGGTCCTAATTGAGTGTATTGACTTCATTAGGTCATACTTTGGTCATTTGTTTCATTTTAGTTAATAGGAAGGTTTAGATAACCAAAGGATGATGTAATGAGCTTATATTGGTCTAATTGAGTGTATTGAGCTTCATTAGGTCATACTTTGGTCAATTGTTCCATTTTAGTCACTAGGAAGGTTTAGATAACAAAGGATGATGTAAGAGCCTTTTTGGTCCTAATTGAGTGTATTGAGTTCATTAGGTATACTTTGGTCAATTGTTCCATTTTAGTCACTAGGAAGGTTTAGATAACAAAGGATGATGTAATGAGCCTATTTTGGTCCTAATTGAGTGTATTGAGCTTCATTAGTCATACTTTGGTCATTTGTTCCATTTTAGTTAATAGGAAGGTTTAGATAACCAAAGGATGATGTAATGAGCTCTATTATTGGTCCTAATGAGTGTATTGAGCTTCATTAGGTCATACTTTGGTCAATTTTATTTTATCTATGGTTTAGTGTATGTTCTTTTTTGGTCTAATTATTTAGTCAATTGTATCTCATATTTTAGTCAGCATAGGATAGGTAGGTTTACGATAACCAAAGGATGATGTAATGAGCCTATTTTGGCTTAATTGAGTGTATTGAGCTTCATTAGGTCAAACTTTAGTCAATGACTCCATTTTAGTCACAAGGATGGTGTAGATAACCAAAGGATGATGTAATGAGCCTATTTTGGTCCTAATTGAGTGTATTAAGCCTCATTAGCTCATACTTTGGTCAATTGTTCCATTTAGTCACTAGGAAGGTTTAGATAACCAAAGGTTGATGTAATGAGCCTATTTTGGTCCTAATGAGTGTATTGAGCTTCATTAGGTAATACTTTGCTCAATTGTTCCATTTTAGTCACTCGGAAGGTTTAGATAACAAAAGGATGATGTAATGAGCCTATTTTGGTCCTATTGAGTGTATTGAGCTTCATTACCTCATACTTTGGTCAATTGTTCCATTTTAGTCACAGGAAGGTTTAGATAACCAAAGGATGATGTAATGAGCCTATTTTGGTCCTAATTGAGTGTATTGAGCTTCATTAGGTCATACTTTGGTCATTTGTTCCATTTTAGTTAATAGGAAGGTTTAGATAACCAAAGGATGATGTAATGAGCTTATATTGGTCTAATTGAGTGTATTGAGCTTCATTAGGTCATACTTTGGTCAATTGTTCCATTTTAGTCACTAGGAAGGTTTAGATAACAAAAGGATGATGTAAAGAGCCTTTTTTGGTCCTAATTGAGTGTATTGAGTTTCATTAGGTAATACTTTGGTCAATTGTTCCATTTTAGTCGCTAGGAAGGTTTAGATAACAAAGGATGATGTAATGACCTATTTTGGACTTAATTGAGTGTATTGAGCTTCATTAGGTCAAACTTTAGTCAATGACTCCATTTTAGTCACAAGGATGGTGTAGATAACCAAAGGATGATGTAATGAGCCTATTTTGGTCCTAATTGAGTGTATTAAGCCTCATTAGTCATACTTTGGTCAATTGTTCCATTTTAGTCACTAGGAAGGTTTAGATAACCAAAGGTTGATGTAATGAGCCTATTTTGGTCTAACTGAGTGTATTGAGCTCATTAGTAATACTTTGCTCAATTGTTCCATTTTAGTCACTCGGAAGGTTTAGATAACAAAAGGATGATGTAATGAGCCTATTTTGGTCCTTATTGAGTGTATTGAGCTTCATTACTCATACTTTGGTCAATTGTTCCATTTTAGTCACCAGGAAGGTTTAGATAACCAAAGGATGATGTAATGAGCCTATTTTGTCCTAATTGAGTGTATTAAGCCTCATTAGCTCATACTTTGGTCAATTGTTCCATTTTAGTCACTAGGAAGGTTTAGATAACAAAGGTTGATGTAATGAGCCTATTTTGGTCCTAATTGAGTGTATTGAGCTTCATTAGGTATACTTTGCTCAATTGTTCCATTTTAGTCACTCGGAAGGTTTAGATAACACAAGGATGATGGAGGGAGCCTATTTTGGTCGCTAATTGAGTGTAATGAGCTTCATTTCGTCTTACTTTGGTCAATGCTTCCATTTTAGACACTAGGAAGGTTTAGTTAACCAAAGGATGATGTAATGAGCCTATTTTGGTCCTAATTGAGTGTATTAGCTTCATTAGATCATACTTTGGTCAATTCTTCCATTTTAGTCACTAGGAAGGTTTAGATAACCAAAGGATGATGTAATGAGCCTATTTTGGTCCTAATTGAGTGTATTAAGCTTCATTAGCTCATATTTTGGTCAATTGTTCCATTTTAGTCACTAGGAAGGTTAGATAACCAAAGGTTGATGTAATGAGCCTATTATGGTCTAATTGAGGGTATTGAGCTTCATTAGTCATACTTGTCATTGTTCCATTTTAGTCACTAGGAGGTTAGATAACCAAAGGATGATGTAATGAGCCTATTTCGTCATAATTGAGTGTATTGAGCTTCATAAGGTCATACTTTGGTCAATGACTCCATTTGAGTCACTAGGATGGTGTAGATAACCAAAGGATGATGTAATGAGCCTATTTTTGTCCTAATTGAGTGTATTAAGCTTCATTAGCTCACACTTAGGTCAATTGTTTCATTTTAGTCACTAGGAAGGTTTAGATAACCAAAGGATGACGTAATGAGCCTATTTTGTCCTAATTGAGTGTATTGAGCTTCATTAGGTCATACTTTGGCTATTTGTTCCATTTTAGTTAATAGGAAGGTTTAGATAACAAAAGGATGATGTAATGAGCCTATTTTGGTCCTACTTGAGTGTATTGAGCTTCATTAGGTCATACTTTGTCAATTGTTCCATTTTAGTCACTAGGAATGGTTAGATAAACAAAGGATGATGTAATGAGCCTATTTTAGACCTAATTGAGTGTATTGAGCTTCATTAGGTCATACTTTGGTCAATTGTTCCATTTTATTCACTAGGAAGGTTTAGATAACAAAAGGATGATGTAATGAGCCTATTTTGGTCCTATTGAGTGTATTGAGCTTCATTAGCTCATACTTTGGTCAATTGTTCCATTTTAGTCACTAGGAAGGTTTAGATAACCAAAGGATGATGTAATGAGCCTATTTTGGTCCTAATTGAGTGTATTGAGCTTCATTAGGTCATACTTTGGTCAATTGTTCCATTTTAGTCACTAGGAAGGTTTAGATAACAAAAGGATGATGTAAAGAGCCTTTTTGGTCCTAATTGAGTGTATTGAGTTTCATTAGGTAATACTTTGGTCAATTGTTCCATTTTAGTCGCTAGGAAGGTTTAGATAACAAAAGGATGATGTAATGAGCCTATTTTGGACATAATTGAGTGTATTGAGCTTCATTAGGTCAAACTTTAGTCAATGACTCCATTTTAGTCATAGGATGGTGTAGATAACCAAAGGATGATGTAATGAGCCTATTTTGGTCCTAATTGAGTGTATTAAGCTTCATTAGGTCATACTTTGGTCAATTGCTCGATTTTATGTCACTAGGAATGTTTAGATAACCAAAGGATGATGTAATGAGCCTATTTTGGTCCTAATTGAGTGTATTGAGCTTCATTAGGTAATACTTTGCTCAATTGTTCCATTTTAGTCACTAGGAAGGTTTAGATAACACAAGGATGATGGAGTGAGCCTATTTTGGGTGTAATTGAGTGTAATGAGCTTCATTTGGTCTTACTTTGGTCAATGCTTCCATTTTAGACACTAGGAAGGTTTAGTTAACCAAAGGATGATGTAATGAGCCTATTTTGGTCCTAATTGAGTGTATTAGCTCATTAGCTCATACTTGGTCAATTGTTCCATTTTAGTCACTAGGAAGGTTTAGATAACCAAAGGTTGATGTAATGAGCCTATTTTGGTCCTAATTGAGTGTATTGAGCTTCATTAGGTAATACTTTGGTCAATTGTTCCATTTTAGTCACTAGGAAGGTTTAGATAACAAAAGGATGATGTAATGAGCCTATTTTGGTCCTTATTGAGTGTATTGAGCTTCATTACTCATACTTTGGTCAATTGTTCCATTTTAGTCACAGGATGGTGTAGATAACCAAAGGATGATGTAATGAGCCTATTTTGGTCCTAATTGAGTGTATTGAGCTTCATTAGGTCATACTTTGGTCATTGTTCCATTTTAGTTAATAGGAGGTTTAGATAACCAAAGGATTGATGTAATGAGCCTATTTTGGTCCTAATTGAGTGTATTGAGCTTCATTAGGTCATACTTTGTCATTGTTCCATTTTAGTCACTAGGAAGGTTTAGATAACAAAAGGATGATGTAATGAGCCTATTTTGGTCCTAATTGAGTGTATTGAGCTTCATTAGGTCATACTTTGGTCAATTGTTCCATTTTAGTCACTAGGAAGGTTTAGATAACCAAAGGATGATGTAATGAGCCTATTTTGGTCCTAATTGAGTGTATTGAGCTTCATTAGGTCATACTTTGGTCATTTGTTCCATTTTAGTTAATAGGAAGGTTTAGATAACCAAAGGATGATGTAATGAGCTTATATTGGTCTAATTGAGTGTATTGAGCTTCATTAGGTCATACTTTGGTCAATTGTTCCATTTTAGTCACTAGGAAGGTTTAGATAACAAAAGGATGATGTAAGAGCCTATTTTTGGTCCTAATTGAGTGTATTGAGTTTCATTAGGTAATACTTTGGTCAATTGTTCCATTTTAGTCGCTAGGAAGGTTTAGATAACAAAAGGATGATGTAATGAGCCTATTTTGGACTTAATTGAGTGTATTGAGCTTCATTAGGTCAAACTTTAGTCAATGATCCATTTTAGTCACAAGGATGGTGTAGATAACCAAAGGATGATGTAATGAGCCTATTTTGGTCCTAATTGAGTGTATTAAGCTCATTAGTCATACTTTGGTCAATTGTTCCATTTTAGTCACTAGGAAGGTTTAGATAACCAAAGTGATGTAATGAGCCTATTTTGGTCCTAACTGAGTGTATTGAGCTTCATTAGGTAATACTTTGCTCAATTGTTCCATTTTAGTCACTCGGAAGGTTTAGATAACAAAAGGATGATGTAATGAGCCTATTTTGGTCCTTATTGAGTGTATTGAGCTTCATTACCTCATACTTTGGTCAATTGTTCCATTTTAGTCACCAGGAAGGTTTAGATAACCAAAGGATGATGTAATGAGCCTATTTTGGTCCTAATTGAGTGTATTGAGCTTCATTAGGTCATACTTTGGTCATTTGTTCCATTTTAGTTAATAGGAAGGTTTAGATAACCAAAGGATGATGTAATGAGCTTATATTGGTCCTAATTGAGTGTATTGAGCTTCATTAGGTCATACTTTGGTCAATTGTTCCATTTTAGTCACTAGGAAGGTTTAGATAACAAAAGGATGATGTAAGAGCCTTTTTTGGACCTAATTGAGTGTATTGAGTTTCATTAGGTAATACTTTGGTCAATTGTTCCATTTTAGTCGCTAGAAGGTTTAGATAACAAAGGATGATGTAATGAGCCTATTTTGGACTTAATTGAGTGTATTGAGCTTCATTAGGTCAAACTTTAGTCAATGACTCCATTTTAGTCACAAGGATGGTGTAGATAACCAAAGGATGATGTAATGAGCCTATTTTGGTCCTAATTGAGTGTATTAAGCCTCATTAGCTCATACTTTGGTCAATTGTTCCATTTTAGTCACTAGGAAGGTTTAGATAACAAAGGATGATGTAATGAGCCTATTTTGGTCCTAATGAGTGTATTGAGCTTCATTAGGTAATACTTTGCTCAATTGTTCCATTTTAGTCACTCGGAAGGTTTAGATAACAAAAGGATGATGTAATGAGCCTATTTTGGTCCTAATTGAGTGTATTGAGCTTCATTACTCATACTTTGGTCATTGTTCCATTTTTAGTCACTAGGAAGGTTTAGATAACCAAAGGATGATGTAATGAGCCTATTTTGGTCCTAATTGAGTGTATTAGAGCCTCATTAGCTCATACTTTGGTCAATTGTTCCATTTTAGTCACTAGGAAGGTTTAGATAACCAAAGGTTGATGTAATGAGCCTATTTTGGTCCTAATTGAGTGTATTGAGCTTCATTAGGTATTACTTTGCTCAATTGTTCCATTTTAGTCACTCGGAAGTTTAGATAACACAAGGATGATGGAGGAGCCTATTTTGGTCGCAATTGAGTGTAATGAGCTTCATTTCGTCTTATTTGGTCAATGCTTCCATTTTAGACACTAGGAAGGTTAGTTAACCAAAGGATGATGTAATGAGCCTATTTTAGTCCTAATTGAGTGTATTAAGCTTCATTAGATCATACTTTGGTCAATTCTTCCATTTTAGTCACTAGGAAGGTTTAGATAACCAAAGGATGATGTAATGAGCCTATTTTTGGTCCTAATTGAGTGTATTAAGCTTCATTAGCTCATATTTTGGTCAATTGTTCCATTTTAGTCACTAGGAAGGTTTAGATAACCAAGGTTGATGTAATGAGCCTATTATGGTCCTAATTGAGGGTATTGAGCTTCATTAGGTCATACTTTGTCAATTGTTCCATTTTAGTCACTAGGAAGGTTTAGATAACCAAAGGATGATGTAATGAGCCTATTTTCGTCATAATTGAGTGTATTGAGCTTCATAAGGTCATACTTTGGTCAATGACTCCATTTGAGTCACTAGGATGGTGTAGATAACCAAAGGATGATGTAATGAGCCTATTTTTGTCCTAATTGAGTGTATTAAGCTTCATTAGCTCACACTTAGGTCAATTGTTTCATTTTAGTCACTAGGAAGGTTTAGATAACCAAAGGATGACGTAATGAGCCTATTTTGGTCCTAATTGAGTGTATTGAGCTTCATTAGGTCATACTTTGGCTATTTGTTCCATTTTAGTTAATAGGAAGGTTTAGATAACAAAGGATGATGTAATGAGCCTATTTTGGTCCTACTTGAGTGTATTGAGCTTCATTAGGTCATACTTTGATCAATGACTTCATTTTAGTCACTAGAATGGTGTAGATAAACAAAGGATGATGTAATGAGCCTATTTTAGACCTAATTGAGTGTATTGAGCTTCATTAGGTCATACTTTGGTCAATTGTTCCATTTTATTCACTAGGAAGGTTTAGATAACAAAAGGATGATGTAATGAGCCTATTTTGGTCCTTATTGAGTGTATTGAGCTTCATTACTCATACTTTGGTCAATTGTTCCATTTTAGTCACCAGGAAGGTTTAGATAACCAAAGGATGATGTAATGAGCCTATTTTGGTCCTAATTGAGTGTATTGAGCTTCATTAGGTCATACTTTGGTCAATTGTTCCATTTTAGTCACTAGGAGGTTTAGATAACAAAAGGATGATGTAAAGAGCCTTTTTTTGGTCCTAATTGAGTGTATTGAGTTTCATTAGGTAATACTTTGGTCAATTGTTCATTTTAGTCGCTAGGAAGGTTTAGATAACAAAAGGATGATGTAATGAGCCTATTTTGGACATAATTGAGTGTATTGAGCTTCATTAGGTCAAACTTTAGTCAATGACTCCATTTTAGTCACTAGGATGGTGTAGATAACCAAAGGATGATGTAATGAGCCTATTTTGGTCCTAATTGAGTGTATTAAGCTTCATTAGGTCATACTTTGGTCAATTGCTCGATTTTTGTCACTAGGAATGTTTAGATAACCAAAGGATGATGTAATGAGCCTATTTTGGTCCTATTGAGTGTATTGAGCTTCATTAGGTAATACTTTGCTCAATTGTTCCATTTTAGTCACTAGGAAGTTTAGATAACACAAGGATGATGGAGTGAGCCTATTTTGGGTGTAATTGAGTGTAATGAGCTTCATTTGGTCTTACTTTGGTCAATGCTTCCATTTTAGACACTAGGAAGGTTTAGTTAACCAAAGGATGATGTAATGAGCCTATTTTGGTCCTAATTGAGTGTATTAAGCCTCATTAGCTCATACTTTGGTCAATTGTTCCATTTTAGTCACTAGGAAGGTTTAGATAACCAAAGGTTGATGTAATGAGCCTATTTTGGTCCTATTGAGTGTATTGAGCTTCATTAGGTATACTTTGCTCAATTGTTCCATTTTAGTCACTCGGAAGGTTTAGATAACAAAAGGATGATGTAATGAGCCTATTTTGGTCCTTATTGAGTGTATTGAGCTTCATTACCTCATACTTTGGTCAATTGTTCCATTTTAGTCACCAGGAAGGTTTAGATAAACCAAAGGATGATGTAATGAGCCTATTTTGGTCCTAATTGAGTGTATTGAGCTTCATTAGGGTCATACTTTGGTCATTTGTTCCATTTTTAGTTAATAGGAAGGTTTAGATAACCAAAGGATGATGTAATGAGCTTATATTGGTCCTAATTGAGTGTATTGAGCTTCATTAGGTCATACTTTGGTCAATTGTTCCATTTTAGTCACTAGGAAGGTTTAGATAACAAAAGGATGATGTAAAGAGCCTTTTTGGTCCTAATTGAGTGTATTGAGTTTCATTAGGTAATACTTTGGTCAATTGTTCCATTTTAGTCGCTAGGAAGGTTTAGATAACCAAAGGATGATGTAATGAGCCTATTTTGGACTTAATTGAGTGTATTGAGCTTCATTAGGTCAACTTTAGTCAATGATTCCATTTTAGTCACTAAGGATGGTGTAGATAACCAAAGGATGATGTAATGAGCCTATTTTGGTCCTAATTGAGTGTATTAAGCCTCATTAGGTCATGACTTTGGTCAATTGTTCCATTTTAGTCACTAGGAAGTTTAGATAACAAAGGATGATGTAATGAGCCTATTTTGGTCCTAATTGAGTGTATTGAGCTTCATTAGGTAATACTTTGGTCAATTGTTCCATTTTAGTCACTAGAAGGTTTAGATAACAAAAAGGATGATGTAATGAGCCTATTTTTGGTCCTAATTGAGTGTATTGAGCTTCATTAGCTCATACTTTGGTCAATTGTTCCATTTAGTCACTAGGATGGTGTAGATAACCAAAGGATGATGTAATGAGCCTATTTTGGTCCTAATTGAGTGTATTAAGCTTCATTAGCTCATACTTTGGTCAATTGTTCCATTTTAGTCACTAGGAAGGTTTAGATAACCAAAGGATGATGTAATGAGCCTATTTTGGTCCTAACTTGAGTGTATTGAGCTTCATTAGGTCATACTTGGTCAATTGTTCCATTTTAGTCACTAGGAAGGTTTAGATAACAAAGGATGATGTAATGAGCCTATTTTTGGTCCTAATTGAGTGTATTGAGCTTCATTAGTCATACTTTGGTCAATTGTTCCATTTTAGTCACATGGAAGGTTTAGATAACCAAAGGATGATGTAATGAGCCTATTTTGGTCCTATTGAGTGTATTGAGCTTCATTAGGTCATATTTGTCATTGTTCCATTTTAGTTAATAGAAGGTTTAGATAACCAAAGGATGATGTAATGAGCTTTTTTGGTCCTAATTGAGTGTATTGAGCTTCATTAGGTCATACTTTGGTCAATTGTTCCATTTTAGTCACTAGGAAGGTTTAGATAACAAAGGATGATGTAAAGAGCCTTTTTTGGCCTAATTGAGTGTATTGAGCTTCATTAGGTCATACTTTGGTCAATTGTTCCATTTTAGTCGCTAGGAAGGTTTAGATACAAAAGGATGATGTAATGAGGCCTATTTTGACTTAATTGAGTGTATTGAGCTTCATTAGGTCAAACTTTAGTCAATGACTCCATTTTAGTCACAAGGATGGTGTAGATAACCAAAGGATGATGTAATGAGCCTATTTTGGTCCTAATTGAGTGTATTAAGCCTCATTAGCTCATACTTTGGTCAATTGTTCCATTTTAGTCACTAGGAAGGTTTAGATAACCAAAGGTTGATGTAATGAGCCTATTTTGGTCCTAATTGAGTGTATTGAGCTTCATTAGGTCAATACTTTGGTCAATTGTTCCATTTTAGTCACTCGGAAGGTTTAGATAACAAAAGGATGATGTAATGAGCCTATTTGGTCCTTATTGAGTGTATTGAGCTTCATTACCTCATACTTTGGTCAATTGTTCCATTTTAGTCACTAGGAAGGTTTAGATAACCAAAGGATGATGTAATGAGCCTATTTTGGTCCTAATTGAGTGTATTGAGCTTCATTAGGTCATACTTTGGTCATTGTTCCATTTTAGTTAATAGAAGGTTTAGATAACCAAAGGATGATGTAATGAGCTTATTTTGGTCCTAATTGAGTGTATTGAGCTTCATTAGGTCATACTTTGGTCAATTGTTCCATTTTAGTCACTAGAAGGTTTAGATAACAAAAGGATGATGTAAAGAGCCTTTTTGGACCTAATTGAGTGTATTGAGTTTCATTAGGTCAGTACTTTGGATCAATTGTTCCATTTTAGTCACTAGGATGGTGTAGATAACCAAAGGATGATGTAATGAGCCTATTTTGGTCCTAATAGTGAGTGTATTGAGCTTCATTAGGTCAATACTTGGTCAATTGTTCCATTTTAAGTCAATAGGAAGGTTAGATAACCAAAGGATGATGTAATGAGCCTATTTTGGTCCTAATTGAGTGTATTGAGCTCATTAGCTCATACTTTGGTCAATTGTTCCATTTTAGTCACTAGGAAGGTTTAGATAACCAAAGGATGATGTAATGAGCCTATTTTGGTCCTAATGAGTGTATTGAGCTTCATTAGGTAATGACTTTGCGTCAATTGTTCCATTTAGTTCACTGGAAGGTTTAGATAACCAAAGGATGATTGTAATGAGCCTATTTTGGTCCTATTGAGTGTATTGAGCTTCATTATCATACTTTGGTCAATTGTTCCATTTTAGTCACCAGGAAGGTTTAGATAACAAAAGGATGATTAATGAGCCTTTTTTTCCTAATTGAGTGTATTGAGCTTCATTAGGTCATACTTTGGTCAATTGTTCCATTTTAGTCACTAGGAAGGTTTAGATAACTAAAGGTTGATGTAATGAGCCTATTTGGTCCTAATTGAGGGTATTGAGCTTCATTAGGTCATACTTTGGTCAATTGTTCCATTTTAGTCACTAGGAAGGTTTAGATAACGAAGGATGATGTAATGAGCCTATTTTCGTCATAATTGAGTGTATTGAGCTTCATAAGGTCATACTTTGGTCAATGACTCCATTTTAGTCACTAGGATGGTGTAGATAACCAAAGGATGATGTAATGAGCCTATTTTGTCCTAATTGAGTGTATTAAGCTTCATTAGCTCATACTTTGGTCAATTGTTCCATTTTAGTCACTAGGAAGGTTTAGATAACCAAAGGTTGATGTAATGAGCCTATTATGGTCCTAATTGAGGGTATTGAGCTTCATTAGGTCATACTTTGGTCAATTGTTCCATTTTAGTCACTAGGAAGGTTTAGATAACCAAAGGATGATGTAATGAGCCTATTTTCGTCATAATTGAGTGTATTGAGCTTCATAAGGTCATACTTTGGTCAATGACTCCATTTTAGTCACTAGGATGGTGTAGATAACCAAAGGATGATGTAATGAGCCTATTTTTGTCCTAATTGAGTGTATTAAGCTTCATTAGCTCATACTTAGGTCAATTGTTCCATTTTAGTCACTAGGAAGGTTTAGATAACCAAAGGATGATGTAATGAGCCTATTTTGGTCCTACTTGAGTGTATTGAGCTTCATTAGGTCATACTTCGGCCATTTGTTCCATTTTAGTGTATTGGAAGGTTTAGATAACCAAAGGATGATGTAATGAGCCTATTTTGGTACTAATTGAGTGTATTGAGTTCATTAGGTCATACTTTGGTCAATTGTTCCATTTTAGTCACCATGAAGGTTTAGATAACAAAAGGATAATGTAATGAGCCTATTTTGGTCCTAATTGAGTGTACTGAGCTTCATTAGGTAATACTTTGCTCAATTGTTCCATTTTAGTCACTAGGAAGGTTTCGATAACACAAGGATGATGGAGTGAGTCTATTTTGGTCGTAATTGAGTGTAATGAGCTTCATTTAATCTTACTTTGGTCAACGCTTCCATTTTAGACACTAGGAAGGTTTAGTTAACCAAAGGATGATGTAATGAGCCTATTTTGGTCCTAATTGAGTGTATTGAGCTTCATTAGGTCATACTTTGGTCATTTGTTCCATTTTAGTTAATAGGAAGGTTTAGATAACCAAATGATGATGTAATGAGCCTATTTTGGTCCTAATTGAGTGTATAAAGCATCATTAGCTCATACTTTGGACAATTGTTCCATTTTAGTCACTAGGAAGGTTTAGATAACCAAAGGTTGATGTAATGAGCCTATTATGGTCCTAATTGAGGGTATTGAGCTTCATTAGGTCATACTTTGGTCAATTGTTCCATTTTAGTCACTAGGAAGGTTTAGATAACAAAGGATGATGTAATGAGCCTATTTTCGTCATAATTGAGTGTATTGAGCTTCATAAGGTCATACTTTGGTCAATGACTCCATTTTAGTCACTAGGATGGTGTAGATAACCAAAGGATGATGTAATGAGCCTATTTTTGTCCTAATTGAGTGTATTAAGCTTCATTAGCTATACATAGGTCAATTGTTCCATTTTAGTCACTAGGAAGGCTTAGATAACAAAAGGATGATGTAAAGAGCCTTTTTTGGTCCTAATTGAGTGTATTGAGTTTCATTAGGTCATACTTTGGTCAATTGTTCCATTTTAGTCGCTAGGAAGGTTTAGATAACCAAAGGATGATGTAATGAGCCTATTTGGTCATAAATTGAGTGTATTGAGCTTCATTAGGTCATACTTTGGTCAATGACTCCATTTTAGTCACTAGGATGGTGTAGATAACCAAAGGATGATGTAATGAGCCTATTTTGGTCCTAATTGAGTGTATTAAGCTTCATTAGGTCATATTTTGGTCAATTGGTCGATTTTAGTCACTAGGAATGTTTAGATAACCAAAGGATGATGTAATGAGCCTATTTTGGTCCTAATTGAGTGTATTGAGCTTCATTAGGTAATACTTTGCTCAATTGTTCCATTTTAGTCACTAGGAAGGTTTAGATAACACAAGGATGATGGAGTGAGCCTATTTTGGTTAATTGAGTGTAATGAGCTCATTTGGTCTTACTTTGGTCAATCCTTTCCATTTTAGACACTAGGAAGGTTTAGTTAACCAAAGGATGATGTAATGAGCCTATTTTGGTCCTAATTGAGTGTATTAAACTTCATTAGCTCATACTTTGGTCAATTGTTCCATTTTAGTCACTAGGAAGGTTTAGATAACCAAAGGTTGATGTAATGAGCCTATTATGGTCCTAATTGAGTGTATTGAGCTTCATTAGGTCATACTTTGGTCAATTGTTCCATTTTAGTCACTAGGAAGGTTTAGATAACCAAAGGATGATGTAATGAGCCTATTTTCGTCATAATTGAGTGTATTGAGCTTCATAAGGTCATACTTTGGTCAATGACTCCATTTTAGTCACTAGGATGGTGTAGATAACCAAAGGATGATGTAATGAGCCTATTTTTGTCCTAATTGAGTGTATTAGCTTCATTAGCTCATACTTTGTCAATTGTTCCATTTTAGTCACTAGGAAGGTTTAGATAACAAAGGTTGATGTAATGAGCCTATTATGGTCCTAATTTGAGGGTATTGAGCTTCATTAGGTCATACTTTGGTCAATTGTTCCATTTTAGTCACTAGGAAGGTTTAGATAACCAAAGGATGATGTAATGAGCCTATTTTCGTCAATGAGTGTATTGAGCTTCATAAGGTCATACTTGGTCAATGACTCCATTTTAGTCACTAGGATGGTGTAGATAACCAAAGGATGATGTAATGAGCCTATTTTGGTCCTAATTGAGTGTATTGAGCTTCATTAGGTCATACTTTGGCCATTTGTTCCATTTTAGTTAATAGGAAGGTTTAGATAACCAAAGGATGATGTAATGAGCCTTTTTTGGTCCTAATTGAGTGTATTGAGCTTTATTAGGTCATACTTTGGTCAATTGTTCCATTTTAGTCACCAGGAAGGTTTAGATAACAAAGGATGATGTAATGAGCCTATTTTGGTCCTAATTGAGTGTATTGAGCTTCATTACTCATACTTTGGTCAATGACTCCATTTTAGTCACTAGGATGGTGTCGATAAACAAAGGATGATGTAATGAGCCTATTTTGGTCCTAATTGAGTGNTTACAATCTCCCCTTTTTTATGATAACAACTTAAGTCTTAAGATAATAATTTTTGCTTAAGTTCTAAAGTGTTTCTGATTAAGTTCTCAACTTACTCAGAATGCACTTTTGCTTTCTTAGAAACTAACTTAGCTTTCTGAGAGAAGGCTTTGTTATTTTCTTAGAATGCTTTGATAATCAACATATAGATATGCTATGTATGAGTACTGTTTTTAGATTATCAATTATAGCATGTATTTCTTGATGAGTGAAATATGATTTTTAGAAATACCAAGCTATTTAATAACAAAAATGCCAAAACATGAATAATATTTCATTAAAAGCTCGAATGGAGTTACAAACAAAATTTTTTGCTCCCCCTAAATCTGTTACTCGCCTAAATCCTAGGTACTCCCCCTAATCCTAGGCCTAGTTGTTTATATAGCCAAAATATTATCTATTTTCTTCTCCCCCTTTGTTACATAAAAAGGGTGGCTAACATAAACATCATCATGGACTTAGAGCTGCTATCTTCCTAGCAATAAAGCGGAGAAGCTTGCACATTTCCATTTGAACTTCTGCTTGATCTGCGCCAGGTGGGCATTCTGGAGGTATGCCATCAGAAGAGGTGGGAGAAGGAGGAGGACGAAAACTTTAGCTTCAAGAAAGCATCCATTGACTCCAATCTTTGTTTTTCAGAAATCCCTTCTTCTTCTTTCTCAGTTTCTTCTTCAGCTTTGTCCTTAACTTCGTCTTCAACAGGGATTTTGAAGGCAGACATCTCTGGTGAATTTATTTCTATCCTCTCTCGTGAGAGCTAAATTCACTTATTGTATCTGATACAGAGGGAGTTGGACCAAACTGAGGAGAAGGAATCTTGATTAAGTTGAAATAACGCTCCAGAGATTCCTTTGTAGTTCTTGGTCAGACTGAGTTTCTTGTACGATTTCTTCAGTATCATATGATTCTGAGACATGAGAGGTGTCAGTGTCTGTTTCTGAGCAGGGCTCAGTTCTAGCAGCATTTGCCAATTTTACACGCTCTGAAATGTGGTTTTGTTGATCTCAGATGGTTGAATAGTAAGTTCCGATCATCCAAAACTTTCTGAGTTTTTGGCTTATTATCCATTGTATCTTCGTGCTTCCATTTGTGCTTAAGAGTACTTTCATCCAATTTCCTTTTTCTTCCTACGAGTTGATCTGTTGATGCTTTCCCAGAGCTTTCAGTTATGATGGTTATCATAGGGTTCTTCCAAGAGACTTCTGAGGTGTCTCAGAACCATGCCCCTTTGTACGGAAGATGAGTGAGTCTCTTTCCTTTTCTTATGTTTTCCCTCAGAAGAGTTGGTTGCCTTACTCATGTTCTTATCCTCTCTGAAGGCATCCACTTGAGGATGGGTTTACAGTTTGAGTGAGAAAAGGGGAGGAATGAGGGAAGAGAGGTGAGGTGAGGTGAGAAGAGAATTTTAAGAGCAAATATCAATTCTGGAACAAGGCTGTACGATTTTATAGAGCAGGTAAGAACTAGTCGTTGCAGAATTTAATTCAAAAGTTACCGTTTGGTAACTATTCTCTCGGAAGGCACTCTTTTGAGAAAGGTGGTCGTTCTGAGAGTATTTCCTTCTGAGAGTTTATTCAGAAGACTACCTTTCTGAGAGGTAGGTCTTCTGAGACTTGAACTTTCTCAGAATAGGTTTCCTGATATTTTGCTCAGAAGTCAGCTCTAACTTATCTGCCTCAGATTCTAAGCTTAGGACTAAGAGGAGTTTCTATGAAGACAATTTTCAAAATTTTAAATACTTAGAACCGTCTTAGATTAAGAAGTCCTTTCAGAATATTAAAACGATCCTCGGGTAAAGGCTTTGTGAATATATCTGAGATTTGATCCTCAGTATTCACAAATTTGATTTCCACATCGCCTTTTTGCACATGATCCCTAATAAAATGATGTTTTATATCTATGTGCTTGGATCGTGAATGCTGAATAGGATTCTTTGCTAAGTTAATTGCGCTAGTATTATCACAAAGAATGGGAATTTTCTCATACCTTAGTTGATAGTCACGCAATTGGTTCCTTATCCAAAGCATCTGAGCGCAGCAGTTTGCTGCTGATACATATTTAGCTTCTGCTGTTGATAGAGCAATAGTGTTCTGCTTTTTGCACGACCATGTGATTAAGCATTGTCCAAAGAAGCAGCAGCATCCACTTGTTCTCTTGCGATCAATTCTGTCTCCAGCATAGTCAGCATCGCAGTATCCTACAACATTTGAGGAACAACCTTTCTCGTACCATAAACCAAGGTTAGTAGTTCCAATCAGATATCGCAGAATTCTCTTAACGGCAGTTAAGTGAGATTGCTTAGGCTTTGATTGAAATCTAGCACAGATGCCAACACTCAGTTGATTATCTGGTCTAGAAGCAGTGAGATAGAGAAGAGAGCCTATCATGCCACGATAGTTGCTTTCTGAGACTTTCTCACCATCTTCATCCAAGTCAATTACTTGAGAAGGATGCATGGGAGTGCTCATAGGCTTGGCTTTATCAATTAGAAACTTCCTCAGAAGTTCTTTGGTATACTTCTATTGATGTATAAAAGTCCCTTCTAACTCTTGCTTGATTTGCAATCCTAAGAAGAACTTAAGTTCTCCCATCATGTTCATCTCGAATTCACTTTGCATTAGCTTAGAGAATTCTTTACATAGCCGCTCATTGGTTGCACCAAAAATTATGTCATCAACATAGATTTGGACAATTAAGAACCCAAAGTCTTCTGAGAGGGTAAATAGTGTAGTGTCAACTTTTCCTCTTGAGAATCCGTTTTTAAGCAAGAAGGAGCTCAATCTATCATACCAAGCTCTGAGAGCTTGTTTTAGACCGTAGAGAGCCTTTGTAAGCTTAAATACATGTTCTGGGAAAGAATCATTCACAAAACCCGGAGATTGTTTTACATAAACTTCCTCAGAAAGGTATCCATTTAAGAAGGCGGACTTTACATCCATCTGATAGAGTTTGAAGCCTTTGTGTGCAGCAAAAGCTAGCAACATTCTAATAGCTTCCAATCTTGCGACTGGAGCAAAGGTTTCGTCATAGTCTATCCCTTCTTGTTGGTTGTACCCTTGAGCAACCAATCTGGCCTTATTTCTCACGACTTGACCATTTTCATCAAGTTTGTTTCGAAACACCCATTTAGTCCCAATGACACTTTTGCCTTTGGGTTTCTGAGTAAGTTTCCAAACTTGGTTTCTCTCGAATTGGTCTAGTTCTTCCTGCATGGCATTTATCCAGCTAGGATCATCCAACGCTTCTTCTATGGATTCTGGTTCAAGTTCAGAAACCATAGCAAGATTCGTGTAGTTCCTTCTGGTTCTCACACCACGCTCGGGATCACCCAAGACTTCATTCTGAGAGACGTTTTTCAAGTCTCTTGAACCTTTATATCCTTTAGGAATAAGGTTATGAGAAGGTGGCTCAGAAGGTTCTCGTTCTGAGTCATCAGAAGACTGACTTTCTGAAAATCTAAATTCCATTGATGTTTGAGGAATAGATTCATCAGGTTCTGGAGCTTCAATGATGCTTTTAGATTTTTCTTTAGATGGAGAAGATTTTTCCATAGGTTGGAAATCACTCTCATCATCTATAAGAATTTTCTTTTTGGCTTTCTCAGAAGAGATGTTGAGTTTCTCAAACTCATCTTCTAAGTCAGCAACCTTCTGAGGCAAATCCTTACTAAGTTCTTTGAACTTAATATGGATTGTCTCTTCAACACATTTGCTCCTCTTGTTATAGACTCTATAGGCTTTAGAGACAGAGGAATATCCTAGGAATACTCCATCATCGGATTAAGGATCAAACTTAGCTAGTTTGTCCTTTGTGTTGAGTATAAAGCAAGAAGAACCAAAAACATGAAAATACGATATGTTGGGTATTTTGTTCTTCCAAAGCTCGTAAGGTGTTTTCTTCAGAATTGGTCTCAGAAAGACTCGATTCTGGATATAGCATGAGGTGTTTACAGCCTCAGCCCAAAAACCTTTTGAAAGACCACTTTCTAAGAGCATTGTTATTGCCATCTCTTGAAGGCTTCTGATAGAGCATAATTTTTAGTGATTAATCCCCTTTGTATGCATGCCAATTAACCACTCTTGAGCCTAATTGACCACTTTTGCATCATATTTGACATTTGTAACTTAATTTGGAGCTTTGTGCATTTTTCTAGCATTTTGTTCTTTTCAACACTGTTCTGTAATTGGCTTATAACTTGAGTTCTATAAACTGGAATTTTGTGTTCTTTGTCTTGTTGGAAAGCTTAGACACAGGTCTACAACTTTCATGAAGAACGCGAAAGCTTGTAAGCATAAAGACTTCAAATTGGAGCTTCAAGTGGAGTCAAGCTTGCTGCAGAATTCTGGAGCAACATTCCTGAGAAGCCAGTGTTGCAGAGGCTGGAACTGGAGCTACAGATGTTGGAATCACTTGATTTTAGTGGCATTGTAAAGATAAGACACAAGGCTTCGTTTCATCTTCAGAGCTCGAAAGCAATTGAGGTCACTAAGAAGCTCATAAGTGGCTTCAAAGTTAATGAAACGTCTATGACAGTATTCTAGAAGCTTCAAAAACTAGCTGTAACATTTCGGACAGAAACTACACATTGCTGAGTTGTCTTAGTTATGACATTTTGTGCAAGTTCCAATTTACCCTTGTCTTATATGTTTGTAAAGGTTTAGTGCATGAGCTTTTTAGTAATTTCAATTTGCTTTTATGTCTATATATATCCCATATCAGATTGGGGAATGGGACACACTTTCTTTTAGTCATTTTTATTAGGTTTTTAGATTAGAATTTTAGAGAGAGAAGCTCTCCATTCTCTCTAAGTTCTCTCTACAATTTCTCTCCACATTACTCATACAATTGGCAAGTTCAATTTAATTTCTATTTTCATCTTCATTATTTCTATTGCTTTTATTTCTTAATTCTTGTTTGCATTTAATTATGGTTGAGTAATTTACTTTGTTCTTGGTGTTGGGATTGCTAGAATCATACTTTCTCTTGAAACTCATTAATTGTCTCTTGCTCTAGCTTCCTTATTTCTTGGTTTCAAATGCAATTAAAGTTTGTTTGTGTGGGTTCATGTTTGCTTATTTTGATTGTATCTTGAATACATTTTAGTTTCTTGATTGGGAGATTATTATGCATTTGAGTGTTTTTGGGTGTTGAGTGAGGATTATCATTTGATGCCCATTAGCTTGGAGATTAGGAATAATTCTTGATTGGGAATTAGGTTTGCATGTGTCTAAGTTAGTTTTGCTAATTTGGTTTGGATTCAAATCTTTTTGGTAGAGCAATTTCTATACATGTGTAAGTTGCTTGCAAGGTGTTTGATAAAATGCTTAAGTGGGTTTAGGATAGGGAAAATATGGTTTGTGCATGTCTCAACACCAAGGCTTTTCTTGCATTGTTGTTTCCTTTTAAATTCATAGCTTTATTTACTTCTTACACAATCCCAACATTACATATATTATACACATTAGATCAATGAGATAAGCCTCCTTGAGAGACGACTTGGGTTGACTAGCTATATTACTATAGTTATTCAATTCAATCCATTTTTCTTGGGAAAACTCTTTTTGTTCTTTAAATTCTAAATTGATTGTAGTTAAAAGAAATAACGACGCTTTTAGCTACATCAGCTTCGATTCTTTCTCTCAGCCACTCCATTTTGTTGAGGAGTTCTGGGAGAAGAGAATTCATGAGCAATGCCCAGATTTTCACAAAGTTTTTCAAAAGCGTGCTTCTCAAATTCACCTCCATGATCGGATCGTATGGTGTGAATGTGAGAGTCCTTCTCATTTGAAACTCTTTTTGCAAAAGCTTTGAATTTTTCAAATGTTTCTTCCTTAGAAGCTAGAAAGAATACCCAAGTGAATCTAGAATAATCATCCACTATGACAAGACCATAGCGTTTTCCAGAAAAAGAAGTCGTTCTAGTTGGTCCAAAGAGATCCATGTGAAGAAGCTCAAGTGGTTTCTGAGTAGAGATTCCACTTTTGCTTGGAAATGAGGCTTTGGTTTGTTTTCCCTTTTCACAGAAGTCGCAAGTTGCATCCTTCTGATACTTGATGTTGGGAAGGCCCTTTACAAAGTCCTTTCTGAGAGAGCTCAGAAAGAAGCTTCATATGGGCGTGACTAAGTTTCTTATGCCAAAGCCACTTGTCTTCTTGGACAGAGACAAGACACTTCATATTTTTATCCTTTAGATAATCTAGATGGATAACATAGATGTTACCAACTCGTTTTCCTTCTAGAACGATCTTGCCGTTAGTGAGATTAATCACATGGCAATATTTGGTATGAAACTCAACCTTTAAGCCTTTGTCACAGAATTGACTAATGCTTAATAGATTGTGTGTCAAGCCATCAACTAAAAGTACATCTGAGATTTGGTGAGAAGAATCCTTACCAACATCTCCTATGGCAGTGACTTTCCCTTTGGCACCATCACCGAATCGCACCGTTCCTCCTTTCTTGGGTTGAAGGTTTCTGAACCAGTGCTTGCTTCCAGTCATGTGCCTCGAGCAGCCACTGTCTAAGTACCACTGTTCATCTTGGTGGTGGAGCAGTGCTTGTTGATGCACCTGGAGACACAAATTTCACTGGTTTAGGTACCCATGCTTTGTTGGGTCCTTGCTTGTTAGCTTTCTTTGCCTTTTGTCTTATTTTCTTAGAGGGATTGTGGTTCTGAGACTCAGAAACCTTTTCTTTGCCCTTTTCAGAAGCCTTCGCTTTCTGAGAAGCCTTATCCTTCTGAGAAGTACTTGTCTTCTGAGAAGACTTAGCCTTCTGAGAAGACTTAGCCTTCTGAGAGTTCTTAACCTTCTTAGCCCTTTTGGGCAGAGAAGTGTTTCCTTTACTAAGCATAGGGCAAGTCTCAGATCCAAGTCCATCTTTGAAACATGAGATGCACATGCGATGTGATTTAGTTAGAGATGGATCAAGGTCGTTGGGTTCGAAAATCTCTTCATATCTGAGTCCTCTTTTATCTTTGTAAGGTCTTTGACCTCCAAGTAAAAGAGTCATCATTTTCCCACCATCGACCATTTTAACTAGATCAGAAGTGAGAAGCTCATTTGTCTTTTGTAATTCTATTTAGGCTAATTCAGCCTTTTCAACAGTTACAGAAGACATTGTTTCTAAAGCTTGATAGAGATTGTGACTTTCAAGATATCTGTTTTTAAAATCATCTCTTTCAAGTTTTAGGTTCTCAACTTCTTGAATTAGTCTAGCATCTTCAGCTTCTAGATGTCTGTAATTTTTCTTTAAGCTGTTGAAACTGTCAGCTAATTCATTTGAGTCTTTCAGAAGCTCTTCATAGAGTTCTGAGACCTCATTATGTGAATATGAGAGAGGAGGGGAGTTAGGTACCTCTTCTGACTCAGACTCTGTTTCCATAATGTAGTCAGTACCAGCCATGAAGCAGACGTTAGCTTCTTCATCGTTTGCTGGCTCAGAACCTTCTTCTTCCGAGTCACTCCATGTAGCAGCCATTGCCTTCTTTTTCTTTATGGGGATGAACTTCTTCTTCCCTTTGTTCTGAGGGCACTTCGTTCTAAAGTGACCCTTTTCTCCACAGCCATAGCATGTGGCTTCAGAAGGCTTTAGTTTTCCTTTCTTAGGAGTAATCTCCTTGCCTTTGCTTGGTCTTCTCTTCCAAGATTTCTTCATCTTTCTGACCAGAAGAGAGATGTCATCTTCTTCTGTTTATGAGTCTGATTCATCTTCTAACTCAGAGACTTCTTCTGCTTTAAGAGCTTTGGATGATATTTATTTGGCTTTTGAGAGCCAAACTCTTCTGAGGCTTAGATGAAGAGGATGGTCCTCCAAGCAATCCTTCTAGCTCAATCTCATTGTTCTGAGAGAGCCGAATAGTACATCCAAACCAAGCTGATTTAGATCCTTGGCTTCTTGGATTGTTGTAACCTTTGGACGCCATTTTGAGGAGAGACTTCTAAGAATTTTTCTGACCATCTCAGCGTTTGAGTAAGTCTTTCCCAAGACTTTAAGCTGGTTGATGATATGAAGAAACTGTATTGACATGCTGTCAATGGTTTCATCTTGCTGCATGCAGAAGGATTCGTACTTGTGTACGAGCATGGATATCTTTGTCTCCTTGACTTTGTCATTACCTTCATGCAACATGTGAAGCCTTTCCTATATCTCTTGTGCTGTATCACACGACACTATCTTGTCGTATTCTACCTTAGGTAGTGCACAGAGGATAATGTACTTGGCCTTGAAGTTCAGCTGAATCTTCTCTTTCATTTCTTGAGTCCATTCATCCTTGGGAACTCGTCTGGTGTAAGTTCTGGGCGCTGGAGGTGCTGCTCCAGGTTCAGCATCTGTTGCAACAACCGCTTGTTCTGTTATTGTTTGCAGAGGTTGATAGCTGCCGTTTTCAATCTTGTCCCATAGATCAAGACTGGTGTGCTTGATGAAAAATGTCATCCTATCACGCCAATAGTCGAAGCTATCTCCAAGGAACATTGGAGGTCTGTTGATTGAAGCCCCATCAGATATGAACGCAGCTGGTGAATCCATAGTCCCTTCTTGGATCTTTTTCCTTGACACTGTTAAGTGCTCAACCCCTTAAGGACCGAGCTCTGATGCCAATTGAAGGTGTATTTGTGCACGAGAAGGGGGGTTGAATCGTGCAGGTTTAAAAATTGCTTCTAAAAGGCTTTCTTAGAAGGTTGTTTACTCAGAAGGATGAATTGAGTGTTTGCAGCGGAATAACCTTTCTGAGAAGGTTAAGCTTCTGAGAGCTTTTACCTTTCTGAGATTTTTCTGAAAGTGTTTTAGATTAATTTCTCTCAAACTCTTTCTGATTTTAACTTAATAGATTTTCACTGTTATGATTAAGTTAAAAAACGTGTTTGTTAATTTCCTTAGAAAGTAAGAGTTAAAGGAAGAAAAGCTTAACACAAAGAGATTTTTATACTGCTTCGGTTTTAACTAACCTACTCCAGTCCTCAACCTTCCGTTGAGAGTTCTTTAGATATTCTTCTTATAGTGCCTTCTCAGACAACACTGCCTTTACCACGTAAAGGACTTTCACCACTTCACAATCCGAAGTGGATTTTTTTGCCTCCAACACTAGAGGACTTTCCTTGCCTTAACTAAATTAAGGACTTTATCTTGCCTCACAACTGAGGACTTTGCTTGCCTTAAACACTTAAGGACTTTAACTTGCATCAAATAATCGAGGACTTAAAACTGCCTTCACACTCGAAGGACTTAGCGTTTTTTGGATAGAGTTTTTGTTTCGAAAACAACTACTAAGATTAAGATGCATACTTTGTTTTCTCTTAGTAGACTTCTATATTTAACTTACAAACGTAAGAATTTACACCAATACAAAGCTAGAAGATTTTTCGCTAAGTTAGAAAAACAGTTTCGGAAAATTGTCTTTCTGAGAAAGTTCCAAGTTTTCGCAAATAATGATTTTCAATTCAACAGAGTTTTGACACGATTAATCAAGAGTTTTTGCGCTAGAATTTCGTCACCATGCTCTGGAATTGAACTCATATATATAGGATTCAAAGAGCCGCGAAATTAGAAGCTTTCACTTTGCTGATGTGGCTGTCTCTGGCTCAGAACGGCTCCCTGCAACAGTCAGCGCGAAATGAGGAACTTTCTGACTTGTACAGTGCGCGTGTTCCCACTTCCTTTTGCTTGTTGTTTCGAGCTTTCTGAGAGTTGATGCTTCATCCATTGAGTCTTGACACTTGGTTGCTTCTGAGTCCAACTTTCTGAGAGTTGTACGGACTTCTTAGGCGAACCTTCTGAGGGAAGACCCTTCTAAGAACCACCAGTCGCAAGGTCTTCTGAGACCTTTCTGAGGCGACAGTGTTCTTCTCTCAGAACTGCATTTTCACCTTTGCGCTTTCTAACTATCATTTCTGATGTCTTTCACGCCATGATTTCTTCTTGTAATTCATAAGGTTACTCATTGCTTGTCTTGATCTTTACTCATGGATTTGCAAAAGTTTAGCTTTCTGAGACACTTAGCACACATGTTAGCAAAACCTTAAGTAAAATTTTTATACTTATGACTTACTTTATTATCATTAAAACCTTCTATCTCTCTAAGAGAAATATACCAATTTCTCTCAGAAGGGTTCTGGAGCTTACAATATTATCTTCAGAAGCTGGTGTTTGTTCTTTGTATAATTGTTGCTTAGATTCTGAGAGTATTTGAAACATATATGATATTGCATATTGTTGATTGATTGTATTTGAAATATTAGTTCGGAAGCTAATAGGTTCTGAAGTCATAATCTGAAGCAGGTTCTGAAACATAGTTCAGAAGCTGAATCGGATAGTGTTCAGAAGCTGATTTTCTGAAAGAGTTATTTTGGATATTTGATTTGATTGTTTCAGAAGCTTGATATAATAAAGAGTTGTGATATTTGTGATTAATATTCCGTTGTGCAAATTGTGCAAAAATTAAATCATTGACATATTGATTTCTGTGTATGTCACATATTTGATTTAAGATTCTGAGATCACAAATTGAATTGTTGATTCTTTGTTTTTACTAACTCTTAACAAGTATCAAAGACTTGATCAATCTTTGAGAATTTCAGGGAGTGTTAAATAATAAAGAAGCATTTGCGAAAAAGTTATACACAACCAATTCACCCCCCCTCTTGGGTTGTGTGAAGCATAGCTTGGAGGTGTTTCTCAAGAGACCCTCACATCATCATTATTATCAATATTACTATATTTTGTTCTGCATTATCCATGTATATAGATTGTTACATGCCTATTCTTCTCAAGTTTATGAAATATGATTTTTTATTGAATTTTCTTACTTTATTTCTCAATAAATAAAAAATTCTATATGAATTACATTCTGCTGAATCTTTGTCTATTGTATATGCTTTTATGTAGGCATAATATGTGCTTTTAATGAGGACTAGGTTGATTAAACATCATTCGTTGCCATGTGTGAAAATGTGTTAGGTTTTTTAGTGTAATTATGTGTAGGATGGCAAATTTGATAAGAGTTACAAAGTTTGATCGTTAAAGTTTATTTTTATTTGTATTGGTCCTGTACCTATTAGCTTTCTATTTGGGTTGAGTCTTATTTTAATCATTTTTTAAGAAAATTAGATGATCTCATCTGTTTCTATTTAGTTTGGTCTTAGTGATATGAATGGTTGTCTTCTTTAACTATTTTCACTTATATACTAATGCTGAATTAGTTAGGGTAGTTAAGTGCTTTATTATCTTATCGATTCTTTATATATATAAGTTAAATATATAACTATATGTTCATTGAGATTTTGTCTTATTGTTTAGACAAGTTATGACCTCAAAAGGTATTCTTTCCTCGAGCTTATTATATACACTTAATATACATTTATATGAGTTCATAAAAAGTGATTATGAGATTTTTTGGTGCATGCTTATTGCACATTTAAGCTTAAAAGCATTAGGCTTTTAACACCTTCCATGCTTGTGCTTTTGTAATACACTCATACTTTTGTTTTTGTATGACAAGTTGTCTTCGACTTCTGATTGCATAAGTATTCTTCTATGAATTTAAAGTCTATTGAAAGATCCTATTCTTACTATTTGAATTTTGCATTCACTCTTAGATTTGTGTATTTGGTTCAACAATTTACTTTTGAATTATAAAGCTAATCTTGAGAGTCCTCTAAACAGTTTTCCTACAACACTTAAGAATGATAAAGAACGATGGACACAATTATTCAGGCTGTCATCATTTGGTTTCTTCTATAATTATTTAAACTTTCAATTAGTTCTTATTATTGCTCCTAAGTTTCTTCATCTGATCAAAATTTGTTCCATTGACTTCTGTAACGAGCGTTACCTAGGGGGTCCTCTCCGAAATGGATTGATGGCGTTCCGAGTTGGTGAGCAAGGGAGGCGCCTCCTCCAACTCCGTCCACTCCAACCCCGTCAGCTCCGACTCCACCTACTCCGACTCCAAGGGACGGGGGATGGTGACCTGCAAGGGCCTCCGATGCTTAAGTCAGTAATGACTCAAGATAGAGAGAGTGAGTGAGGGATTGAAGATTACCTTGGGAACAGTGCCATCCACCCCTATTTATAGTAATTTATTATGGGCCAGGGCTGCCCAAGTTTAAGAATGTATGGCCCACCCAGAATCTCCCTTGCTGACTCAGCCCTAGTCCTTGGATGGTTCTAGAAGGGTGATTGGTGGACCATCCAAGGTGAAGTGGGACCGGGTAGTGCTCAAGGTTTGGTGGGCCATCCATGGTGAAGTGGGGTTAGGGAGTGCTCATGGTTGTGACTAACCCAAAGGTCCCTGAGTGAATCCGACCTCGTGGAGGTGCTAGAGGTCCTAGTTCGTGGGCGAGTTAGACTCCGAGGGGAGCGGATATTCTCACTTCGAGGGGATGTCCTTGGTCAAGTTAGGAGCTTGCCCCCAGGTCCTTACTAGCTCCGAGGTGGAGCAGGATTCGACCTCGGGGGTGTTGCTGCCGAAGTCGGGCGTCCCGGGGATGAGTCTGGTCATCACGGGAGCCCTTGGCCATGGCGGAGATGGAGGACTACAGGTTACTAGCTCCGAAGTGAGGCGGGATCCGACCTCGGAGGTGTTGCTGACGAAGTCGGGTGTCCCGGCGATGAATTTGGTCATCGCGGGAGCCTTCGATCCTGACGGAGTTAGAGGTCTAGAGGTTTATCCCGTAACACTTGCCCCTAACTCAGCATGGGACAATTAATGTCGGATGTTGAGTTAAAACTCTTACTAATTTTCAAGATCAATATTTGTTATTTTTGGTTCTCTGCTTTTGTCCACTGGTTCTTGTCCATCGCTTTTATCTGTTTGTCTTTACCCGACTTTAATTTTATTCTACACTTTAACATTAAATTAATTTTGTAAAACAATTTGGGTTGATCTTTAGGCTCATGGGCCTTGTAAATTTCATGGCCCAACCATGTATTTCTGTCTTTCTCTTTCTCTAGTATAAATAGTGGACCCCTTAAGTTTGATCTCTTTTTCTTTTCTTTTTGAACTTTCATCTTTCCCGATGCTGCCTTGTCCTTTGGAGAACTCGGTCCGAGTTCGTGCCCGCCACCAGTATCCGACTTCGTTGTCGTGCCGAGGAGGGGCGCCTTCCCTGCGGCCGCTGCGAGTTTCCGAGCTTGCCCTTTAAGCTCGTTCCAAGCTCACCATTGCCACTTGCTCTGGGGTCGCGAGCTGCTGGCTGGCCTTGCTGCAGGGCCGAGGGCGCGTGTCGCAGGTCCGAGCTCCTGATGTCATCGCACGAGACTGCTGCTGGGTCTGGTCCGAGTTCGAGGTCCTGCCGTTCCGAGATCGCGCGGCTGCCACTAGTCCGAGTTCGCGAGGCTGTCCGAGCTTCGCGTCCTGAGCTCGCCAC
This sequence comes from Aeschynomene evenia, assembly GCA_013621005.1. NCBI lineage: Eukaryota > Viridiplantae > Streptophyta > Magnoliopsida > Fabales > Fabaceae > Aeschynomene > Aeschynomene evenia. The sequence continues at coordinate 20,724,372 of CM024263.1, read as the reverse complement.
TGTTCCGAGGTTGGGCGGCGTTCCGAGGTCGCGGTGCTGCTGTTTTGGGATTCAGAACCTGCGCGCCTCGAACCCCTGCGTCGCCATCGGTGCTGCCAACATCCGAGATCGCAGGCGCCCCGAACATCCGAGACCGCAGGCGCCTTCGCTCAGCTCTGCTTCATTCCTCCGGAGACGTTTCGAGTTCGGTGCTGCTGCGAGATCCGTGTTCGCGCCTCCGAGGTTCCTGTGTTGCTGGTGGTTTCCAGATCTGCTGCTGCCATCCGAAGTTGCTGGCCGCTTTTGAGTTCCCGTGCTTCCGAGTGAGACTTCCTGACCTGTAGTGTTTCTCTTTAGCTTCAATATTCGAGTGTGTATCCAACTCTTTTGAGTTCTCTATGCTTCTACAGGTTTCCGAGTTCGAGTTGCACAGTGAATTCCAAGGGAGCAAACAACTTTTTTCTTCAGCAGTTGAAGGTCGCCACTTGTTTAAGGTACTTTGTGACCTTGTTTTCTCTATGACTTCTAAATAGAGACTTGGCTTTATTTAAATGGTGGTCTCGGATGTATTTGTTCCTCTTTGCCTTTAGAGACTTGCTTGTGCACTTTGAATTTATTTGATGTAGCGCAGATTTATTTTTGGAACTCTAATCTTTATATTATTTGCGTGTAGTTGGAGCTTTGAACTCTATAGTTGAGTCGGGAATTGTATCTTGTGCCGAGCTCTCGTTCTTCCGGTCCGAGGTTGTTATTGGGTAAATTTTATACATCCTATTGCCTTTAGAAATTTTGGTTTATGAACCTTTTATTCCCTTGGCCTTGTGTAAATTTTTACCTTGTAACCTCAATATTCGTATTGCCTTTGTGTAGGAGCTTAGGAGCTTCCTTGTTAAACTCTGAGCTTATCTTCAACTCGTGGGAGGTCCAGTGTCCTTGTTTCAAAGAGAGGTGCGTTCCATTTTTCTCTACTTTCATTTGTTCTAGTTGTTGAACCATCTTGCTAGTTTAGAACTCAAGGGCTCTAAATGTTGAGGATAGTTGTTGAACTTGTAGAATAAGGGAACCACCTTTAGGTTGCTCTAGGTAGTTGTTTGCTTAGGATAGTCTCTTTTTCTTGTACCTTTGACCTTAGTTGTCTGTGGTGGTTTCCCTTTGTAGGTTATGGAGGACCCGGAGTTGGAGGTTCCCCCTTCCTTGGATCCCGCTCTGGTTGCCCGCTATAGTGACGTGGTGGTGGGGACCCCATCTCGGATCGGGGTCTGATATCTCCGAGCGTATGCTGAGCTTCCTTTATTCCCTGATCCTGATATGGCTTCCCGGCACGTCTACTATATTCCCACTAGGCATGAGAGAATTTGTTCCGGTCCTCCAAGGGGGAGTGCCCATTTTATGTTCATGTGCCATGAGGTGATCAGGCGAGTGGGGGTGAGGTTCCCCTTTACTCCCTTTGAAGTTGAGATACTCAATCGGTTGACAGTGGCCCCCTCCCAGCTTCATCCTAATAGTTGGGCTATGATTCGGGGGTTTTGAGGTCGTGTGTGAGACTTTAGGGCTTCCCCTCTTTCCTATGAGTTTTCTCCGCCTCTTTCTTCTCACCAAGCCTACCCGGGACTCCCGACGGGGCTGGGCCTCGTTGAAGGCGGCACCAAATTGTAAGTTCTTCGAGGCACCAGAGTCTTCATGGCATCACTTTCAAGATAAGTATTTCAAAGTGGTGGTCGCTTCTGACTCTCAGGCGTTCTTCACTGATTCTAATGGGTTTCCCCTCTTTCCACTTTACTGGGTGTCTGAACCCTGTACCACTCGTTACGGAGACGGTGATCTCTCCCTCGAGGAGCTCAGCGTCGTGGAGTTTATTAGGAGTGTTTGGGGGTCGAAGTCGGGAAAATATTTGTTGTTGAAGACTGTTTTAGAGGCCACCCCTGAGAAGTCGGAGGCCCACATCCTAGGTTGCTCTTGATTTGATATCTTGCTTTGTCTTAGTTCTTATTCTTCTTCACCTTATGTCTTATACCATGTGTTCCTAATTCGATTCATTCTTTTATGCAGATATGAGCATGCAGAGTATGGTCATGCTTCGGGCCTTGAGGGGGAAGGCCTCGGGAGATGGCACTGAGACTTCCCCTCGGAAGGAGGCTGCCTCTTCCGGTACTGCCCATGTATGTTCCCGCTGCTAGTGGCGCCTCCTCTCCTTCGGCTTCTCCTCCTCCACCTCCGCCTCCACCTTCTTCATCCACGAAGTCTAAGAAGGGGAAAGAGAAGGGTAAGGAGAAGGGGAAGGGGAAGAGGAAGGCTCCGGAGTCGAGTTCCGAGACTCGATCCCCCCCGCCTCAGAGGGCGAGCTCCCCTGCTCCCGAAGCTAGGTGTTTAGACATGGACGATCAATCCTTGACTGACCCAGATTTTCCACTTACTGAATTCATTGATGGGGCTATTACTACTCGCCCCTTTCGTCGCTGGGTGAGGGCGCAAAACCATGATTCTCTTCTGCATGGAGTCTCCCATTACCTTTTGAGGGCGGTTGGACTGATTCACCTGCATCGGGAAGCTTTGCCTCAGATTTCCTCCTTGAAAGCAAATGTTGCGAAGCTGGAGAAAGAGAAGGCAACTCTTGAGGGTCTCTGCCAAAGGAAGGATGAGACTTCCCAGGCCTTGAAGGAGCGTGTTGAGGAGTTGGAGTCGAAGCAAGCTAGTCTCGAGAAGAAAGTGGCTGAGTTGACCCGCTCGAATTCATATCTGCAGGAGGATGTGGATAACCGAGATGAGAGGATCTTGGGTTTGCTGGCAGAGAAGCGGACTTTAGAGAGTTCTTACAGCGAGTTAGAGGCTTCGAGGGAGGAGGTGGTTCGAGACCGAGCTGAGATCGTTCGCTCTTGGGATGAGGCGAACACAGTGCTCTACCGGAACATTCTCGATCAGGTGCAGGTGGTGCTTCGCCGCAAGCATGACTTGACCGATGTGGACTTCTCGGAGGTGGGCGAGATGAACTGTGTTCATGACGGAGAGATTATTCCGATCCCCGATGGGTAGCTCTTGATGTTAGCTATGTTTGTACTTGCTTTTTGTAGTTTTTTCCTTCAAGCATTACTCTTTTGATGTAATAGGGCCTTGAGCCTCTTTATTGATGTAGCAAGTCTTTGAACATTTTCTTGTTTTGTAATAGGGCTTTGAACCCTTTATTTTGTGGTGGGGCTTTGAACCCTTCCTTTATGTTGTTGTAGGGCTTTGATCCCTTTATTTTGTACTTGGATATTCATATTTTGGATGTTGATGCTTCTTATTATCTTACTTGAGAGCTTGCTTGCTTTTCTATTTGGTGATATGTGCCTTATGAACGGGCTTAAGAGTTGCGTTGAGTTCATTATACTCGTTTGTTTTTGGGAGCCCCTGGCCTCCTTCCGACTAGACCAAGGCCTGGTTCTGTCTTTGGGTGCGGGGCCGAGGCGTTCTTGTCTTATTTTTTAGACAAGTTAATGTGTCGCCGCTCTATTGTCCCCTTTCATGGAGACTTTAGGCGATTAGGAGTTCGCGCTCCTCAAGTTGGAGCCGTTGTTTTGCATGATCAAGAATGAGAGATAACATGTGAAGACTTTCAATTGATTTGATACTGAAAAAGCGGTGGCTATTTGTCCATCCGGCCCACGAGGTCGGACCTCATCAAAACCTCCCTAGGAAAACCCAGTGGGAAAAACCTAGGGGAGGAAAAAGAGTATCCGACGGGCCGTGGTATTACATCAAAAGAAAATTAGACATAAAATTTCCTGAGGTTGGTGGCATTCCACGACCTCGGAATTGTAGTTCCTGACAAAGTGACAAGCTTGTATGCGCCCTTTCCTAGCACTTCTTTGATCTTGTAGGGGCCTTCCCAATTAGGAGCTAACTTTCCCTGTCCCGGGGTTGGAGGCCCGATGTTGGCTCTGCGGAGAACAAGGTCTCCCTCCTCAAAGCTTCTCGGGATGACCTTGGCGTTGTATCTCTTGGCGACCCTTCTTTTTAGCTCGACTTCCCGAACGTGTGCTTCTTCCTTGAGTTCGGGTGCGAGGTCTAAGTCTTCTCTTCTTCTCTGTTCGTTGTCTACCTCCGAATAGGCTATGACCCTCCAGCTGGGCTCGCCGATCTCCACCGGGATCATAGCATCTGAACCATATACCATCTTGAAGGGAGTCTCCCATGTTGCTGAGTGGGGGGTTGTTCGATAAGACCAAAGGACACTCCCTAGCTCGTCAGCCCATAGCCCCTTTTGCTTGATCTAATCTTTTCTTCAACCCCATGAGGATGACTTTGTTGGCCGCTTCCACCTGCCCATTGGCCTGGGGGTGTTCTACTGAAGTGAAGTGGTGAGTGACCTTGAAACCTTCCAACAAGCTCTTAAACTTCTTGTCTGTGAACTGGGTCCCGTTGTCGGTGATGACGGAGGTCGGGATTTCGAACCTCGTAAAGATGTTCTTCCACACAAACTTCCGACATTGAGCTCCCGAGATGGAGGTCAAGGGCTCGGCCTCGATCCACTTGTAGAAATAGTCGATGGCAACTATCAGATACTTAACCTGCCCTGGGGCTATGGGGAATGGCCCTAAGAGGTCAATGCCCCATTCGTCGAAAGGCCAAGGACTCGCAATCGAGGTCATCTCTTCCGGGGGTGCTACATGAAAGTGTGCATGTTCTTGACACTTCGAGCAATTCTTTACGAACTCAGCCGCATCCTTGGCCAAGGTTGGCCAGTAGTACCCTGCCCTTAGGGTCTTCAATGCTAGGGACCTCCCTCCTGGGTGGTGCCCTCCATCTGAATCTCTCTTAGAACATATTCACCTTGTTGAGGCTTCAAATTAAACATTTGAGAAGCGAGTGGGAGAAACTTCTCTTATACATCTCCCCATTTACCATGGTGTAGAATGGAGCCTCCTTCGTCACCTTCTTTGCTTTGTCTGGGTTAGAGGACAAAGTCCCGAGTTCCAGATACTCCTCAATCTCCGTTCCCTAGTAGGGAGTCATCCCGACTTGGGCAATGGCTCCGATCTCTCCTACCAGGGTTATGGTTGGGGCCCTCATTGTCTCTTGGATCAAGCTCTTGTGGTTTCCCCCAAGTTTGGTGATAGCCAATTTGGATAGGACGTCGGCCCTGACATTTTGCTCTCTAGGGATAAGTTTCCACCATGACCTCTTCAAAGTCGGAAATGAGAACTCGGACTTTTTCTAGGTACTTCTTCAACTTCTGCTCCCTCGCTTGATATTCCCCTCCTATGTGGGATGCCACCACTTGCAAGTCTGTGCACACCAAGAGCTTTTTCACGCCCATGTCCTGGGCCAAGTTCAACCCCGCTATTACAGCTTCATACTCCGCTTGGTTATTAGAGGTCTTGAACTCGAAGTTGATTGACATCTCAACTCAGACCTCGTCACTGCTCTCCAGGATCACTCCTGCCCCGCTTCCCCGAGGGTTGGAGGATCCATCAACAAAGAGCTTCCAGCTCCTTTCTTCTGCATGACCTTGTTGGTTTGTCCATTCACGCTCAAAGTCTGCTAAGGCTTGGGCCTTGATCGCTGTCCTGGCTTCAAAATGGATGTCGAATTCCGAGAGCTCCACGAACCAAGTGATCATCCTACCAGCCAGGTCTGGCTTCTGAAGTATCTGACGGATTGGCAAGTCGGTCCTCACCTCAATCGGGTGGGCCTGAAAGTACTGGCGGAGTCTTCTTGCAGTGAGAACTAAGGCATAGGCTGCCTTTTCCAGCTTCTGGTATCTGAGCTTAGCTCCATGAAGGACCTTGCTGGTGAAATATACGGGGAACTGAGTCCCTTCTTCTTCCCTGATCAGCACTGCACTCACAGTCGTCTCTCCGACCGAGATGTATAGTATCAGCGTCTCTCCTGGCCCCGGCTTGCTCAAAGTCGGAGGGGCGGACAAATACTGCTTGAACTGCTGAAAGGCCTGCTCACAACTTTCTGACCAAGCGAAATCCTTCCCTTTCTTCATCAGCTCGAATAAGGGTAGGGATCTCCTTGCTGCTTGTGATAAGAACCTTGATAGGGAAGCTAACATCCCTGTGAGCCTTTGCACCTCCTTCAAACATGTGGGGCTTTTCATGTCTAGTACCGCCTTACACTTCTCCAGGTTGGCTTCGATGCCCCTTTGTGTGAGCATGAACCCCAGGAACTTCCCAGCATTTATGGCGAAGGCACACTTCTGACCGGCCTTGGTCTCCTCCCGACCTCATGGTCTTGCCTTTCTCCCCTCCTAGAGGGCTTAATCTGCATAACTTCTTTTAAAGCCCTCTTCCTGGCTGACTTTGAAGGTCCTCCTCCGGCGAACCCTCCAGCAATGGTGTGTATGGTCCTAGCTGCAGGCTGCTCTCATCTCTTCCTCTTGGTTTATGGTTATCTCTCCTTGAACCCTCATATTTCCTGTCAACCTCCTCCCTCGGTGATGGTGACCTTCTCCTCTTCAGGCTTCTCTGGGAAGCAACATACCTCGCCAGCTTCCCAACTTGGATCAACTCCTCGATTGCATCTCGGAGGTCATAACATTCTTCAGTTCGATGTCCATAGCTGCTATGGAATTCGCAATAGAGGGACCTGTCAGCGTTTGGCCTGCTTTTGAGCGGCTTCGGCTTCCGAATCTCGCCAGAATGATGAAGCTCTTTGTAAATGTCAGCCACTGAAACCCTCAAGGGGGTGTATTCAGCATATCGTCCTCTTCTAACGGGGCGCTCGTCTCTCCTTCGCCTTTCCTCCCTCTTAGGGCTCTGGCCCTTTCTCTCAGGTTTTTCTCCAGTCACCTTCATTGCTTCCTCCAACTTGATATATTTCGCAGCCCGAAGTTGGAACTCTACCACTGTCTCAGGCTCAGTTTTTGCTAGTGACCTCTGGAATCCCCCAGGTCGGAGCCCGTTGATGAGCGAGATTAGTGTCGTTTGGGGGTTCAAGTTCCTGATCTGCAAAGCTTCTTCGTTGAAGCGGTCCAAGTACTCCCTCAAAGGAATCCCCCAGCTCAGTTGTTGAAGCGGTCCAAGTACTCCCTCAAAGGTTCCCCCTGCTGCTGCTGGAACCCCAAGAGGTTGGTGGCTGACTTTGGCTTGCTCTTGCTCGTGGCGAACTGAGCCAGGAACTTGGACTCGAGGTCAGAAAAGCAGGTGATAGACCCAGGGGGTAGGTGGAGGAACCACTGGAGTGCTGACTTCTGGAGTGTGATGGGGAAGGATCTGCACCGCACGGGGTCTGCCAAACCTTCCAAGTACATCCTCGTATTGAAGATGTCAAGGTGCTCTTGGGGATCCGAGGTCCTATCATATTGTTTCATGTCTGTTGGAGCCTTGAATCCCAGAGGCAAAGGATATTGCAGCAAGTGATGAGCAAAGGGTGAATCTGGCTCTTCTCCTTGTGGAGGGGGTTGTTCGTCCACATGGGGACATGTCGGGGGTTGGTGGCCGGAACCCTCCGACGCTTCTGACCTCCTCCCCTGCTCCCCACCCCTATGGGTTGCATGGCGTCCCTCTCCACAGTGATTACGAGGGGGTGAGCTAGTTCTTCCTCCTTCCTCGTAATACCTTAGTCTCTCCTCCAAGTCCCGTATTCGGTCATCTCGCCTCCAAATCCGGGCCTCATTCTCCCGAGACTTCGCCATCTCTCTACGACTTCTCTCTTTTCCTCGAGCCCTCATTTCCAATTCATCTTCTAAAGTGTGCATGTGCATGTTCTGCTCACGCAAGATTTCACGGAGCTCCTGGATGGATTGGGCGTTGGCATCGGGTATCTCTGCCACAGAGGATACATGGACCCTTCTCAGGGCCACGGGAGGCGGGGGTGGGGTGAGGATGTGGTTCTCAAGGGGAATAAGCTCGGGATGCTCGATATGGCGGGGTTGATCATCCTGATGGATGGGTTGACCATAAGCTACACCCTCCTCGGAGTGGTAATATGAGCTATCTTGTTCAACGGGTTGCTCAAGGGCTGGGGGTACCTCATGAGCGGGGTGAGGGATAACAGTTCCAGTTTGCCTGGTTCGGGCCATGTTATGGTTTGGCTAAGTGTGGTGAGTAGTATAGTGGTAAGGTGAAAGAGTGGTTTAGAGAAAGGGTCCCCGGCAACGGCGCCAATGTAACGAGCGTTACCTAGGGGGTCCTCTCCGAGATGGATTGATGGCGTTCCGAGTTGGTGAGCAAGGGAGGCGCCTCCTCCGACTCCGTCCACTCCGACCCCGTCAGCTCCGACTCCGCCTACTCCGACTCCAAGGGACGGGGGGTGGTGACCTGCAAGGGACTCTGATGCTTAAGTCAGTAATGGCTCAAGATAGAGAGAGTGAGTGAGGGATTGAAGATTACCTTGGGAACAGTGTCATCCACCCCTATTTATAGTAATTTATTATGGGCCGGGGCTGCCCTAGTTTAAGAATGTGTGGCCCATCCAGAATCTCCCTTGCTGACTCAGCCCTAGTTCCTAGATGATGTTGACTCAGCCCTAGTCCCTGGATGGTTCTAGAAGGGTGATTGGTGGACCATCCTGGGTGAAGTGGGGCCGGGGAATGCTCAGGGTTTGGTGGGCCATCCATGGTGAAGTGGGGTCAGGGAGTGCTCAGGGTTGTGACTAACCCCAAGGTCCCTGAGTGAATCCGACCTCGTGGAGGTGCTAGAGGTCCTAGTTCGTGGGAGAGTTAGACTCCGAGGGGAGCAGATATTCTCACTTCGAGGGGATGTCCTTGGTCAAATTAGGAGCTTGCCCCCAGGTCCTTACTAGCTCCGAGGTGGAGCGGGATCCGACCTCGGGGGTGTTGCTGCCGAAGTCGGGCGTCCCGGGGATGAGTCTGGTCATCGCGGGAGCCCTTGGCCATGGCGGAGATGGAGGACTACAGGTTACTAGCTCCGAGGTGGAGCGGGATCCGACCTCGGAGGTGTTGCTGACGAAGGCTGAGTTTGGTAAAGCTGTGGCTCTTGAAAAGCTGCTGATTTCCTTGGGCTCTCAAAAAGTTGTTCTTAGAGAGTCATAATAGTATCGTTTGGTAAAATACAAAAATTGCTCTCAATAAGCAGAAGTCATTATTATAATGTTTGGTAAAATAGTGCAAAGTGGCTCTTGTAACACCCCGATTTTTATTAGGTTCTAATTAAGTGAAATTAAGGGTAATTGACCTTGGTTGGAATTTAATTGGGTTAGAGTGGATAAATTTCTCCTTATTAAAGTGTTATATGTTATTTATTTTATTTGTGTGCCTATATGTGTATTTTTAATTTATGTTTAAAGATTTGAAAGTTAGTTGGACATTGTAGTATTATTTGGGATGTTTTAGAATATTTAGTATTTTTTTTAGTAACGGGTGGGCCCCACAACACCTATTATTAACTCATATACATGCTAATAGGTATAAGTTTCTGTAATAATAATATGTAATAGTAATATACACACAGATAAACTGTCTTTTATTTATTTATATATATATATATATGCGCGTATGGTGGCTGCGAGCAGCGCATGCGCGCTTGGTTTTTGTTTATATATATATATATATTTAAATAAATAAAAGACAGTTTATCTGTGTGTATATTAATATTACATATTATTATTACAGAAACTTATACCTATTAGCATGTATATGAGTTAATAATAGGTAGGTAACAGGTAGAAATAATAATAATATGATAATGATAGTAATATTGATAGGGAAGATAATAATAAAATATTAACCCTAATAATAATAAAAGAATAATACAGTAAGAACAACAACATGTATAATATATGATATGTAATGATAATAGTATTAATAATGATAGTAAAGATAATAGTGAGTATAATTAAGGATAACATTACATAAGACAAAGTTCGAAGTGAATAAGATATATATATGATTTATGCATGATTTATATATGATTATATGAGCTGTAAAATATGTTTATACATTATTGTAATATAAAAGTGCGATTATATGATAATATATGTTACGTATGATTTATGTATGTTCATTATGTAATGTTATGAGTTGTATGTGTGTTTAAATGCTATGATGTAATGTTAAGTTATGATATTACGATATAGTGTTATGTACATGTTTAAGATGTAATGGAAAGTTAAAATGACTTAAGCATTAAGGGCTATCTAGTAGGGGGTTACATTTTGGTATCAGAGCAGGTCTATCCTACAGGGCTTGGGGTAATGGACCTGTTATGCTATTGTTGCATGTACGGTAGTTATGTCACGCATAAAACCTCGTATGTATGTTAGTTTAGTGCTGAGGTGCGTGATCGTATTGCTTGATTGTCAGTGTAACTGTGCATACCTAACCATGATATGGAGCCTGATCAACTCGATGTTTATTGTTTCGTATGCACAGGGACATGGCACCTAGCAGACGTAATAGGGATGACGTTGAAGACCACGAAGAGGCAGGACCGGAGAACGGTGTGACTCTTGAGGCTTTCATGGAAATGGCCAGAGCCATGCACCGCATGGTGGATCATATGATGCAGCAGCCCACTCTCATTCAGCAGACAGTGCAGCCTACGGGTATGATGCAAAGAATGCCCGTTTTTCTGAGTTCAAGAGGGCGAACCCTTCCCCATTTCTCGGCACTACCAACTCTTCTGAGGCTGAGGATTAGCTGAGGGGTATAGAAGACATCTTCTCTGTGGTTCGGTGTTCCGAGGTCCAGAAGACTCGGTTTGCGGCCTTCATGCTTCAGATGGAAGCTCGTGCTTGGTGGGCCGATGCTCGTCGCGCTCATGATGTGGCGGGTGTTCCTATCTCATGGGACATGTTCAAGAGCATGTTCTATGAGAAGTACTTCCCTGAGTCGGTTTGCCAGGAGAAGGAGCTGGAGTTCCTCAGCCTTCAGTAGGGGAACATGACGGTGCCAGAGTACACGGCAAAGTTCGAGGAGCTGATTCGGTTCTCTGAGATCTACCAGGAGAATCCCAAGGAGTCGTGGAAATGCATGAAGTATTGCTCCGGTCTGAGGCACGACATCAAGAGGATGGTGAAACACATGAAGATCAAGGAGTACTTCGAGATGGTCGACACCTGTAGGATAGTAGAGGAGACGAGTCGTCCAGTGGCTCCACAGAGGGTCGAGACTCAGAGTAGGGGTGCGACACCTCAGCAGACTAGCCACGCCGCCCCTGCTCGCTACCAGCCTTATGGTCCGTCACCTAGGACCCAGCCCCAGCCTCGGCCACAACAGCAGCAGCAGCGCCCGGTGGCAGCAGCACCTCGGGCGTTGCCCACCATACCGCGATGTGCAACGTGTGGCAAGCTTCACTCTGGGGCTTGTCGTTTCGGCCAGGACATCTGTTATCGCTGTGGTCAGCCAGGCCATTATGTCAAGGATTGCAGAGGTACCAATCCACGACCTTCTTCTTCCTCGAGGCCACAACATCAGGGTCGCGTGTTCACGGTCAGTGCAGAGGATACGGAGCGGTCAGATAATCTTACCAGGGGTAAGCCTTTTATTTTGAGTATGTGGCTTATATGCAGTTTGCTCTTGTTTGTTACGGTGATGACTAGCCTTAATCATCATTGTTTGGAACCCATTTAGTACGTGAGTACGGTGGAAATTGCGTGATGCATGTCTAGGCCTGAAGCTGAACTGCTTGTAGTTTAGTTAAGGTCTAGTCAAGGTCTGTTAAGGATAGTTGACCCTGGCTAAGAGTTGACTGCCTTGGCTAGTTAACCATGGATGGTTACTCACCTCTGGTTAATCTTGGCCTCCACATGTTTTCCTGTGTGTTAATCACACCCTTGTTTTGTTTAGAAAATAAAGTGAAAAATGTTTTCGAAAAGGATTTTACACGTGAACGAAAAGACCTGTTTTTCCAACTTGTTTTCAACCCATGTTTTCGAAAAGATGTTTGGCGAATCGATTTCAATAAACAAGAGTGGTTTTGCTTCGGCCTCTTTCACAGCCACGATGGGATAACTCTTAGGAATGATCATGTCCTTCTAGTTGAACCCTTTTTCCTTTTAGGGATACCTTACGTCCTCACATATATTGATAGATGTAAACCTTTACGCATCTAGGTACCCTCCCTCGTACATTAAAACATATGAGCCCTTGCATCATTATTAGGTTCCTGTCACTGCCAACTACCAAAGATATCACTTGACCACGTTCTGTTCCGTTTCACTCCGAATTTCCAAGACACTACCCTCCTAGTACTCTAAGTTGAGGAGGAACTCTTTCCTCTCCACACCGTTCGCACGACCCTAGAGAGAGAGATCACACTCCCTAAATATAGCCTACTTCTTCTCAGGAAACTGTTTGGCTACTCACATACGTACCCACATGATACCTATCACTATAAGCCACCACATATGTCCCAACTCTATCCAACCTTAGAATACATTAGTCTCCCAAACAGAATACTTCTACCGTTAAGTGTTAAGAAAGAGCTTTCCCTATTACGTGTGTCGTTAGTAAGGCCTAATAGAATCCTTGAGGAGCCATGAGAGAGTTAGTTCTACCATACCCCATCATGTCATCATAAGCACATTCCTCCTAGTGGCTTTGGATGTACGTCGAAGATGTTTACACCTTTTCTTTTGTTCTTGTTTTCAAGTTATTGTGAAAATTTATTAAAATGATGTTTTGTTTTCAACTTTGGCTTTAGAAAATGATTCCATACCTCATCGACCTTAAGGTATGGAGTTCCTTAAGGATCTTTTCACAAATCATTTAGTTGTGAACTTGAAAATTGTTTTGTGGTGTTTGAAAATACCTTGGGGATCTCTTACTGTGTCAGTTGTGATTATGAGTCGTAGGGTCCGACATGTTTTCCTGGTTTTTGTGACTATTAAGGTAGTGTGTTTTGGGCATGGGTAGATGGTTTATGAAGTAACAGTATAATATAACTTGAATGAAGTTTTCGAAAGCGATTTCCTTATAGGTCTTGTGAAAACTTATGTGATTAAAGGCCGTAGGAGTAAAGGTAATATGTTTTCATTAGAATGGATGTGAGAAACCTAGAGTCTATTTTGAGACTCTAGAATTGCCTTTAATTGCAAAGCGAAAAGGTTTCGAGCTTTATGATTAGTTTTGAAAATGAAGTAAACGTGTTTTGAACTACTAGGAAATGAGAATTAACTTGGGTTTTCAAAAACTTCCTAAGATGTTGTTTTGAAAATAGAGATGAAGCTTCTCGTGGAAAACATTGGTGTTGGATCTTGGACCCTAGGAACGTAAGCATCAACTTGTCATGTAAGGTGGTGGGATCGTGTCTTTATCTTGGAAAATGTATTGCAGTTGTCCTTATATTTATACAAGCATATGTTTTTGCTTTTGAACTTGTTTCCCACGTCTAGGTGGTTTCCTGTGACTTAGTTTGACATTGGGAACCTATCTCTCTCAAAACTTGTCTTGTTTAAAACTTACCCCAAATGATTTTCTTTTCGGTCTACAGTTTTGCACGTAGAAAAGTCTTATGACCCATGAACGTGTTTATGATTTGGAAATAATTTACTTCCAAAACTGTTTGTTTTATATGATTTAAAAGCAAAGTTTGTTTTGGATTTTGATAAACGAACAAAAGTGGTTTTGCGTTTTGGCCAGATTGGCCCTAACCAAAAAGTTGAGTTAGTCCTTTTATGTATGACAGCCAACGTGGTCTAGTTTTCGCATAACCTGTTTGTTCGGGTAAGCTGCTTGTGTGTGGACTTCCCCTCGAGTCTCCGCGAGGGTAAGAGCTGATATGTCATGTTTTGTTCTTGTCTTAGAAGTGTCGAATTTCGAGGACGAAATTCTTTCTAAGGAGGGGAGAAATGTAACACCCCGATTTTTATTAGGTTCTAATTAAGTGAAATTAAGGGTAATTGACCTTGGTTGGAATTTAATTGGGTTAGAGTGGATAAATTTCTCCTTATTAAAGTGTTATATGTTATTTATTTTATTTGTGTGCCTATATGTGTATTTTTAATTTATGTTTAAAGATTTGAAAGTTAGTTGGGCATTGTAGTATTATTTGGGATGTTTTAGAATATTTAGTATTTTTTTTAGTAACGGGTGGGCCCCACAACACCTCTATATAATACTCATCAATGCCTCCACTAAGAAAACCTAATTTCCAAAAATACTCTTGGTAGCCTCCATCAATCCTTGTGCCTCCATTCCACTCTCTCTCTCTCTCTCAAAAACCAAAAAACATAACCATTCCACAACCCCAAATCCATACCAATTCTCACCCAATCACAAAACAAATCACATATTCTTGATCCTCTCACCAAATAGAACACTTCTACCGTTTCCATTTTTGAAAGAAGCCATCTTTGTACCGTTCGTGGGGCTAGAGAGAAAGTGAGAAGGAAAGGGGTGTCTCTACGCATAGCATAGGAGGTCTACGAGAGGTAGGGGTTTAGGCATTCTATTTTCATGCATATTGATGATGATTTTATGAGATTAATGTGATGGTCGTTTTTCCCATTAGAAATTTTTTTGCCTTATTATTATTATTATGGTTATATATATATATATATATATATATATATATATATATATATATATATATATATATATATATATATATATACGCGTATGGTGGCTGCGAGCAGCGCATGCGCGCTTGGTTTTTGTTTATATATATATATATATATATATAAATAAAAGACAGTTTATCTGTGTGTATATTACTATTACATATTATTATTACATAAACTTATACCTATTAGCATGTATATGAGTTAATAATAGGTAGGTAACAGGTAGAAATAATAATAATATGATAATGATAGTAATATTGATAGGGAAGATAATAATAAAATATTAACCCTAATAATAATAAAAGAATAATACAGTAAGAACAACAACATGTATAATATATGATATGTAATGATAATAGTATTAATAATGATAGTAAAGATAATAGTGAGTATAATTAAGGATAACATTACATAAGACAAAGTTAGAAATGAATAAGATATATATATGATTTATGCATGATTTATATATGATTATATGAGCTGTAAAATATGTTTATACATTATTGTAATATAAAAGTGCGATTATATGATAATATATGTTACGTATGATTTATGTATGTTCATTATGTAATGTTATGAGTTGTATGTGTGTTTAAATGCTATGATGTAATTTTAAGTTATGATATTACGATATAGTGTTATGTACATGTTTAAGATGTAATGGAAAGTTAAAGTAAAGTGCAATAGCCTTCGGCATTACAATGAGAGTTGTTAAGGGAGGAATAACAACCTCAGCATTACAACCTCATTGTTAAGGGAAGGTGAAATACCAAGATAAAACGTTGTAGCCTTCGGCATTACAGTGAGAGTTGTTAAGGGAGGGATGGCAACCTCGGCATTACAACCTCATTGTTAAGGGAAGGTGATATTCCCCCCCTCTCCCCATAAGTTTAGGATGAGCTCATGCCTAGGGGTCGGTGTAGTGGAGGTTACAGGAGGGCGGGCACAGGCCAAAGATTAATGCAAGATTAAAGTTTAAGAGAACTAAAGTTATTTAGGATGTTATGATATATTCTTTCCCTTACTGATATTTCGAAGCACAGAGTACACTACACAGAGACCTTTAATTATGCTATGTTATATGTATTAAATAAAATGAACAAGACGCACTTAGGTAAGACGTTCCGGGAAAAGATTGTTTTAAACTTATATCTGAAATGAACTCATTCATGCTCCACTCATTTTATAATTAAACCTGGGGCGGCTTCCTCTACTGAGTCACTTCCCAGTGCTCACCCTATGTTTTTTCCCTATATTATAGAGGAGCAGACAGAGCAGGACCATGGAGCTAGCGAGGAGCAGGCACATCCTTAGTTTATTTTTCAGTCCTCCGCTTTATAAACCTACATACATTGATTTGCATTTCGGTTATGGATTCATTTCAGTTGTTTGAGTTATTTATTTCAAGTCCGGACCTATGTTAGCCGGCAGCTATTTATTTGACATGTATGTATGGTGGAGTCTCATAAGTCATTGCCTTTGGCTTATGGGGTAAAGCCTAATATTTATTCCTTGTGTGTTCATTGATTGTTGGGAGTTATTTATTTGATAGACTATTCAGTTTATATCTTGGCATGGCTTATTATTTATCGATTATGTATTTCGCAAAGCCCTTATTTTTATATCGTAAACAAATTGCGAAAATTTTACTCCCGCCTATTTTCCGCGTATATATTTTAAAGTAAAGAATAGAACATGATAACAGAGAGTGACCCTTATGAAATAGCCTAAAATGACTTAAGCATTAAGGGCTATCTAGTAGGGGGTTACAGCTCTCAAGATATTAAATGACCATAATAGACATAATATTAAAAGATATTGTGTAAATGAGGGTCATATATGTATTTTCATTTTCAGAGAGCTAAAGCTGGCTCTGAAAAGCTACTTTTGATGGCTCTCAAGAGCACCCTCTGCTCTCAAAAGCCAGGAGCAAAAGCAGTCCAACTTTTTTATTTACCAAACGCAAAATAGGAGCTCCAGCTTTTTGAGAGCAGGAGCACCCCAACGAAAAGTTTTACCAAACTCAGCCGAAGTCGGGCGTCCCGGCGATGAATTTGGTCATTGCGAGAGCCTTCGATCCTGACGGAGTTAGAGGTCTAGAGGTTTATCCCGTAACAACTTTTTTTATTTTATTTTGATTTATTATATGGTGTTTTTGTCTATAAGTGAACTTCATGAATATTTACTCATGACTATTTAGTGTTGTATTGGTGCTCAATTTTTTCCTTTAAGAAAATATATCTATTTGATTTTTTTTTACTATTTTTTTAAATAAATGATCTATTTAATAAATAATTTATAACAGAAAAAAGACAAAAAATATTTAACACCCGTCTATCGGACGGGTAAGAATACTAGTTTATATCAATTAGGAGCTTTGGAATATAGAAAAGAGGGCAAGGGATTACTTGCGCCTCATAGGTTATGGGGCAAGCTTGCGCCCCATTGGGTTTGTGTAATGTAGGCCGTTGGATTTGCTTTAGTTATAATCTAAGGGTCCACAGTTATCAGTGATTTTAACTTAGTGTTATTATCATTCAGTGGTTACTTTGTTTGCTTTTTGCAGGACTACCCCTTGCATATAGGTAGAGGTGGTTAGTGACCGGTTAATATCACCGTGGGTAGGTTTGCTGCTGTGGATGGTGGTTTTTGTCCTGTGCTCTCTTTTCAGATAGTTTTTGCCGATGTGTCGGTCTTTCTTGGTAGGTGGTCGGGATATCAGCCGCTGGGTCAACGTGGTATTTTGCCCCATTTGTAGTGTGGCTTTAGGTCGACGATTCAAGGTTTCAACATTTGGCTGCATAGGCGGACCGGGATGAACCGTGACGGACGGCGATGAACCGCGACGGACGTTGACCAACAACGACAGACCCCCCCCCGACTACGGCGGACCTCGACCGATCCCGATCGTTTGTGGCTGTCCCTAACCAACCACGACGGACCTCGGTGAACATATTGCAGCATTGTGTAGATTTCGTTTTATTTAGCGGTGTAGTTGTTAATTCTTCGATTGATTGTGAATTCATCTTGAATTTTAGGTGGGGGTTTATGTTTTGGATTTTAGGAATTGTTGCCAAATTTGACAGCATCTTTATCATAGTTCATGTATTGATTTTGGTAATTCAATGACACTGCTTTAGTTTGGTAATTTTTGATAAATTTGTAATAATTGTAAGTGATTAACTGATGCCAAGCGCAATGCAACACTGATTTTAATACAGAAGCAATTTGTAGACACCGATTTTGACCATTGCTTGATGCAGTGATTTTTTAGGAAGCGTTTAGACGACTAGAGAAGAACAAGAAAAACTTGTTGGGGATGATGACCAATGCTAGTGATGAGGTATGCTGCTAAACATGTTTGATGTTCTAAGGAAAGCTTGAGAAAGGTGATGAAATAAATTTTAAGTAAATTGTTGTAGGAGCAGGAAATTATTTACACTTATCAGTTAGTATCTATTGAGTGATGAAGATTTGATGATTGATTGAATTAATGTAGCAGTTGCAGTTGCATGGTGGAGAAACATGTATAGAAATGTTAGTGACAACCATGGTGACTTGGAAACTGATGGATTGTACTGCTGAGGAAAAAAATTGTTGAAGTCCATATTTAATTTGAAAGAATAAACATGGCAAAAAAATGTTGAATTAGATTTTTTTGAATTCCCAAAGTAGTAGTGGGCCCAAAGTTAAAAAACACAAATTTTTGTAAGTGAAAAAAAAAAGAGTAGTAGTCACGAGAACAAAATTGTTGCATTAATAATATTATATTTTTTATAGCTGGGCTAATTTGTTTGGAAATTATTATTAATGGCAGTCACAGCTGATACAGTATAAAAATTTAGAGTAAACGCACAAATTGGGCCCTGACAATTTCAGTGTTGGACAAAGTGATCCTTGACAATTGGAAATACCCTAACCGCTCCCTAACAATGTCAAACGTCGGACATTGTAAGGTCCTTGGACGGAAAACGTTAATTGTGTTAATGACAAATTTATTTTTAGACAAATTGATCTCTGACAATTTGACCATTGAAAAATTGGTCCATAATTTTATTTAAATTTTTTTAATCATTTATCCTCTTTATTATAATATGCACTTTTAACCATTTTCAAATCAACTTTATATATCTTCCCTTTTATTTTCATTTTTAATACATTTATTTTACCATTCTCAAAAATTCATTTATTAACTTTTACTTGTTTAAATCTTCATATTTTAAATTATGTATATTAAAATTTATAGTAATAATTAATATTAAATATAAAAGTTAATTATTTTAAGTTATATAAAATTTAGAATAAAATAAATCTATTATCTTGTAAGTAATTTAATATTTTCAATAAAAAAGGAAAAGTTACTTTATTTTTTTTAAATAAGTAAAAAAAATCTATTATGTATATTGTCTGACGCTGAAATAGAAAAAAAATTCATCTAGTGATGTTTTTAGTCTTGATACACACTAGTATGCTTTTATTGGAAATGAAATGTAGAAAAAAATTGAATACCGGAAAAAAAAGTAGTATATAACATTTGACTTTAGGAAGAGACCAGTGGCATGGAAATAAAATAGAACAGATCTAGTTAAAGTTCTTTGGTAATGCAGACATTATTTAACACAAGGCACCAGTGTAATGATTCACATGATTTATATGACCACTTTTTGGAATAATCTAAGAACATTCAATATATAAATTTGACCAGTAACCTTAGTTCTGTGGGGGTAATATTTGGAAGTGGACAACGAATATGATCGGACCTCCACATAACATTAACTGTACCTGCAATCTGGCCAGTTTCAGCACAAAAGAAACTATCGAAATAGAGGTGAGGACATAAATTTGTCGTGAAATCATTGGTCATCCCCTCACTATTTAGCACAAGTAGCATGGACGCTTGATATTGGGTGCACAGTTGTGATGCGATATCTGCAATTCCATCGTGCGAAACAGTTTTACAATTCCAGAGTAGTAATTTTCTGCCGAAGTCGCATGGGCGATGAACATTTAATTGTACTGGTTGGTTTGGCATTGGTTCTGGACCATGATGAATCCAGGTGTACCAATCTTCTTGCAAACCACTTGTACTAGTCATAGTTAACTGCTGAAATGCAATTGTGTTGACCATAGAAGGACTTTGTAGAACCTGTGATTAAAAGATGAAATAACGTACAGAGTAAGGTGAACAATTATTTAATAATTTTTTGCACTGAAAGTTACACTTACAATTTTAACAAAATTGTCGAGCTAATGTGGTCAAAACACATACCATAGTAAGGAAACACCTGAAATATCCTAGATTAATGAGGGATGAGCATATATTGCATTGTTGTACGATGATGAACAACAAGGAAAATGGGGAAATGATTATAGCATTTTTCGATTATCCAATTTAGTGTGATATTTGACATGACTAAGTGTTGTTTAAGAAATGCAGTACCTGAAGATTAGATATGGTCAGTTCCATTGATGAGATTTGTTTGATTGGGATGAATGAAATTAGTCTTTGGATGTTTGGCTCAATTTCAACAATTTTGGGATAGTAAAATAAATTACTTCTCCATGCTTTAATTATTGAAGTAGAGCCACTATCCTCTGGCTCTTCATATTCCGGAGGTGTATACCTAATATCTCTGAGAATGCAAGGAAGCTTGAGAGACCATAAGTGATCTAATGTAAATAGTGGAACCTCATAGATATTACCTGTTGTTTTTGTTATGATTATTGGAACAGACATGGAGAGACAAAGGTCGTTGTGGAAGCATTTTTTTTCGTGAATCGTTGAACACATGTAAGTTCTTTTAACCATGCTTTCAACTCTGAATGGCATTCCTCTAAAAATAATTCCCCAAGTCTCGTGGAGTTGTGGAAACATTGTGAAATTTTTGTATGAGGACTGAATGTGAGTTGATTGGTGTAGCTTATTGTGCAACTTAAATATATGACATGAGGCCTTATATAGAGAGTGTATCATGTGGTTTGAAAATAGATAAAGTAGATATAATAATTGAGTCATCTAATATAATGCGCACCACGTGCATGGCAAAATATGGAATCAGGTAAGGTGGTCTTAATGGTACTTTTAATTTTATAGTTACTATATTATATTATAATAGTACATGATGGATGCATCCCAGATTAAAATGGTGAGGGTGCCAAAATTATAAATATAAAAAATTAAAATAATTATATAAAAATTTATTAGTTTAAAAAATAAATACATTATACCTCTATTGAAATTGAGCACAATGCTCCATTATACGATAAAATTCATCAATAAGTGAGTTGGTATCAAATTTTTTTAGCAATTTTTCTTTTAACATAAGATACTAAACAATAAGCAAATATCTTCCATCTCATTTTTTAGGCTATTTTTGACAATATTTGTAACTAAAAATTATTTTTCACTTGTAACCATTAAAATAAGAAGAGTCAATACCAAACAAAACAAACGATCAATCAAATAATAAGTCTCATATTTTTTCGATTTAATTATTATTGACTTAACTCATAAATCATTGACACATGCTTCAATTTAGTTATTGTGTAATATATTAATACGAGTGAATCCTAAAATAATTTGTTAATTATAATCGATGAAACAGTCTAGTTATTGAAGATTTTAAATTACACCATACATTATAAATTAGGACTATAATTATATTGGGCATTATTTTATTATCCTATAACATTAAATTATTAATAAAATTTGATAATTACATGTAAACAATAAAACGTGGGTCACACGGTTCACAAGGTGCACATGTATAAAGTGGCATGACATATTACATCTAACAAGACATGGTTATAATACATGGTTGTGATGCAGGTTTTTGTGGTTCAAATGTAACTAAATGTAACTAAATGACAAGAAAAAAGTGAGAGTAAAATGATAATTTATTTTGTGGAACCTATGAATGAGGATGGATAGTGATTTGACTATTCAATGCTTCTTTATTGTACAATGCAGTGATTTTTGCAGCTTTAACAGGGAAATTAAAAGTTGCAGATGGGAAAAAAAATCTTTTACTTATATTTAAATAATGTCGTGTCATACACGCCTTTTATTGTTGCCTCTGTGTACGCATGCTAAACAAAGGCCAGAATTCAGTGTGTCCTGTCTTATCAAAAACGTCATGTTATATGCCCCAATACGCAAAGGACGGTGAAAGAAAATTATACGTAGAACAAGTTTCCATCCAACGCATTGTCTTCCCCGACGACAAACATGGAGTCCAGGCGCACCACAAATGCGACACAGGCAAACATGAAGACATATGTTGTGTTTAAAGGGAGGATTCCTAGGTTGTATAATACCTGGGAAGAATGTGAAGCATAGGTAGCTGGCTTTAGTGGTGCTTTGCACAAGTCATACCGGAGACGTCATGATGCTAAGTCTGCATGGTTACGCTATTGGGAATGCATGGAGCTGGAATGATGCCTGTCATAAATGAAGATCCATACGTTCTGCCGGAAAGAAATGGAGCTGTGCAACCTAGAGACATCATCCCTGTGGCGGATGTTGTTCATGCAGAGGGTGTGCCAGGGGTGCCCAAGAAGAGTGTTGCCGACAGCGGCATGTGGGGGTGTTTTGCACGTTGGATGTTGATCATTTCGATGTGTGTGGTTTTTATCAGCGTGATGGTTGCCATTATGCCGTTGCTTACTCGTTGATTATGTCCTAAATATGTTACCCAGCTTTATTGATTATTATGTTAAGTAGGTATTTGTTATGTGCTTTGTAATCTGGTTTAATCCAAGTGGAGTTACTTTGAATATGAATTGTGTTAAGATCGCACCAAATACATATGTTCTAGTAATGGAATTATTATTTTAATATGGTATATGATGAAGCAATGTGATGAAAACATTATTTTCACTCGTAAACCATTTAATGAGAGTAACAGTAATGGTATTTTGGGTGTTATTAGTAGCTAATTTGCATATAGGTGACTTAAAACATTTAAAAAATTCAAAGTACTTTACAATTTAGTTTATAAAATTAAAATCCTGTGACACACATTTATGCATTAAGGTAAGAGCGAGGAGTTTTATTCTTATAATTTTAAACATAATAGTATTTTTATTTATTAATGCAGGTGAAAAAAATTGGCTGACTTTAAAGTATTTTGTACGAATTGCATAACTAGTTGATATAGAAAAAAATAATAATTTATATGTGTTTATTTTCATCTAATGTTACATTAATTATTAAAATAAAAAATTTTAATTTTACGTTAAGTCTTAAAAATGGAAGATATTCATATCATAGAAATGACAAAAGCTTCATATTAAATATAATTTTATAATAAGGAAATATTATATATACAATAAAAATTTTATAATAATTATATTATAATTATATTTATTATTAGATTATATTAGTTAATAAATTCCTTAATATTTAACTTATCTATATAATTTATATAAATATATATATATATATTTTTTGTACAATTATAATAAGTATTTTATAAAATGGTAGTTCGGAAAGACTTGAAATAAAGTTCGAATGAATTTAGTCTAATTTTAAAAATTTTAATTATTTATAATTTTTGTCCATATTGAAGCCGGGGCAGAGTTGCTTAATTGTACAGTCTCGTAAAACATGATAGTTGACTGTGCAATACTCTGTAGTGTACTATGTATTATAATTGTGGGGTCCACTTATGGACAGTCGTACTGGTTGATATCGTCAATCATGCCAACGATACTATAATGAATCGGACGGTCCAAACGATGCCAGGACATTGATCCTAGTCATGTGAGAAAGCGGATGAAAAGTACTAGGATCCATTAGTTTTAAAAAATAATTGTGAAAAGTAAGTGTTTGTTTCGATTAGCGTTTGGAAACTAAGATTCAGATTAAGTGGATTTTGTAGAATTAATTTTGGATGAAAAGTGAGTTGATATTAACGTGGTTTATGTTTGGATATTTTTATCCTAAAATTGATTTTGATAAAATAAATATTGTTTGGATGATTAAAACCAAAATCATATAATTATTAAAAAGGAAATGCATATAATACTTTACTATAAGTATTATATTTTTATTTCCAATTTTATTTTAATTATATTAATAAACCATATTTATATTATTATAAAGAAATATGTTATTTAAATTAATATTATTATATAAATATTAAAAATTAATAATATATTATTATATAAAAAGTTAAATAAATATTTGAGTTTAAAGTTTGGATCATAATATTTAAAATTACTTTTAGATGTATAATTACTAAAAAATATTACTTTTTATTCAATATAATTTTTTAAGTACTTGACTAAAATATTATAAATATTATGTTATTTAAACTTTTGGTGTTCTAAAATTTGTAACAACGAAGTAAATAAATTATTGCAATAGCTTTACCAAAAAAACTCTAAAAAAGAATTATTGCAGCGATTAATTAATGGAGGTTTAAAGTAGATTTAACAATTTTGATAAGAGTCATTTAAGATGTATAGTTTATATTGAGTGTAAGAGTCATTAATGAGGATTGAATAAAAATAAACTTGTATATGAGGTATCTTCATCATCAAAAAAGTTGTTACCATGAGATCCTTACTACACCGAGTTCATGCGGTCTTAGCCTCCTCATTTGTAGTATATGAACAATAGATAGACCGTGAAAATCGATTCACTTAGGGGTGATATTCTTACAAATGCTGATATAGACCTGGTTTTGTAGTTTGAAAACAACATAATACTTCATGAAAGAAGGATTCATATGTAACATATGTTACAACATAATTATTTATAGATGCATTGCACCCAGATATTGGTGGTAGGTTGGTATACTAAAATATGATGCAACTACCATATTAATAATGATGGCTTCAATATGCACATTTGACTTATCTACACAGATGATTGTTTCACGTGCAATATAATATTCCTCGATGCCTCGAATCACCGTCATATCATTGTTCCAGTGCATGATTAGCACATGTACATATGTATTTTGGTTTTATGGAATTTCAAATGTGAACCGATTAACCAGTAGAAATTTCTTTTCTTCTTTATTTATTTATTTATTTTATTTATTATTTAATCATATTTTATTTATTTTATGTATGGAATTATTAAATATTATTTAATCATGTTTTACGTTACATAATTACATTATAGGAACAAAACCATAACTAAGATGTATATCAATTCAAAAGCAAAACACGACTGAAGTTTAATTATAGAAAAGAGTTTCCACAAAATTTTTAATTAACTATTATATTGTATTTCTAGTGTTTAGGGTTAGGGTTTAGGGTATAGGGTTTATAGTATCTCTATTTTAATATTATACTTGTTTCTAGGGTTTAGGGTTTAGAGTTTAGAGTATCTCTATTTAAATATTGTATTTGTTTCTAGGATTTAGGGTTAGGGTTTAGTGTATCTCTATTTAATAAAAATAGTATTTGTTTCTAGGGTTTAGAGGGAGGATCTATTTAAATATTGTATTTGTGTCTAGGGTTAGGGTTAGGGTTAGGGTTTGGAATTTAGGATTTAGAGTATTTCTATTTAAATATTGTATTTATTTCTAGGATTTAGGGTTTAGAGTATCTCTATTTAAATATTGTATTTGTGTCTAGAGTTAGGGTTAGGATTTGGGATTTAGGATTTAGAGTATTTCTATTTAAATATTGTATTTGTTTCTAGGATTTAGGGTTTAGGGTTTAGAGTATCTCTATTTAAATATTGTATTTGTGTCTAGAGTTAGGGTGAGGGTTTGGGATTTAGGATTTAGAGTATTTCTATTTAAATATTGTATTTGTTTGTAGGATTTAGGGTTTAGGATTTAGAGTATCTCAATTTAAATATTGTATTTGTTTTTAGGATTTAGGATTTAGGGTTTAGGGTTTAGAGTATATCCATTTGGAATATGTTAAGTATTATTAGGATGTCACTACAATGTATAAAAAAACTAATTTAATGTTATCATTTAAGTCTATAAGTATTATCACTTCTGGAGCTTATCGTTATTATTTTACACTTACTTGTACATATATACATGATTTGCTAACAATTAACAGAGGTATAATACAACTTATCCTTAATATTTGATTTCATGAAATATAAATAAACTAGATGTAACACTTAATGAACCAAACAAATTATAATAAAAATAGTAATAAAAATAGGGTGATGCTAAATAAACAATATAAAACCAGGCCAACCAGCCAATAAATGAGATTTTGGGCTATAATTACTCAGCCCATTATATTCTCAATGATTATTTGGGCCAAAACCAAAGCCAAAATAGGCCCATTGGCTGTATGGGCTGGTTTTTCATTGTCCACTTAGCATTATTGTAAAAATATGTAATATATAGTGTTGTAAAAGGTCTTAATGTATTAGCAACTATGAAGGTGGTACCATGGATTATACTATGGCCTAACGACTATGGATTAATAGTTAAGACCTCTTGTGCAGTGGTATTTTAATTTTATCAGTGTATTTAGATTACATGATTATTAAAATGACTAGTTAATGGATCTATAAAATGAGTTTTCCTAGTCTAGGAAATCGACTTTCCAGATGTATACAAATCATCCACAAGTGTATGTATGACAAAGGGGACAACTTGGGTTCTGCTGAAGCTTGTCATATGACCTCTTGTAACAGCCCCACATCGTACACACACAACATATGACAAGCTTTTTAAGTCAACAAGATAACTTTATATTATTCTAATGTTAATCCTTTGTGAAGAAATGGAAGTACTGCGCCACACAGGAGTACATAAACCAATAGGTTGTATATAAACCACATTCTTTTTGACATCAACACACATGAGTTCCATACTGTAATGCACTCCATCATTCAACGTGCAACAACCATATTCTTCGTCCTCACCCCGGAAGCCTAAAAGTCATGGATCATTGCTCCAACAACACAAAATTCATAGAAGGGAGGAACACGTCCCTGATTGAAAATAGGTAAGTCAAATATATAAGACTCTTTGTTGACTACATTTAAAAGCAGTTATTGGGTACCGTTCTAACACTACATGATGTTGTAACAAAACAGTAAGAATGAAAACCAAGTGGGTCAACCTGATAATAGTGACAAAGTGGATGCAAGGTGTGAGGTACCTACTGTCACTAACAACGTCAAACGGTCTAGTCTCCCCAACATCACTACAGCAACTACGTCGGCCACCATGGATGATATATTTACGGAGTCACACTATGTTTCCCAAATAAATAGAGTGTTGGAAGTCATTAAGGTCATTACATTCACGATTAGCACTGTGTGTTATATTATTTATATCCCATTTTAAAACCTCATATGTGCTTTGACGTTGTTTGGTCCTATTAGGAGATGGAGAAAAGGACTGATGCTGCCTTGAAGACATTAGAAGTCAAGGTTAATGAGCTAGAACAGACACAACGTGCGATGGTGAGAACCATGCAAATGGTGGAGTTCATGGTCTACCATGACGATCATCGGTGCAAGGACCATGCGTCATATGAGCAGTACCTTAATGTGCTTGCCAAAAAAGCACTCACAAGACTAGATGTTGCTGATGTGGAAGCCATGGCGACCAACAATAAAGTTGATTATGATGACGATAATGGCATTGACGGGCATGACGGTGGTTACACAAGCAAAGACGGTGACTTCAACGTCATCACAGAGTTGTCGGATGGTGATGATGAAGTGGTAATGGTCATGGATAACCCTTCGACTAAAAATCTTGGTGTCAGTGGCATAAAGAAAGGTCGCACTCCGAGGTCTGATAAATCGCAAACATGTCGTCCATCCTTGTTCTCCCAAACAAAAGGTGGTTCAACCGGAACAGTGAGACCAACCTCAACCTCCAAGGCCAACGCGGTGCATCCACATCAGAGCAACTACAACCGCCAACAAAAGCAACAAGTAATTACACTAAATATGTCTTCAATATATTGATCATATAGTTTAGCTATGGTGCAAACTTTGCACCCGTTTATCTTGAGGCACATACTGTTCTTGCATGTCTTCTTATATCTTTTTTATTGTTATTGAGAAAATGAATAATTATTTGGACTATACATTTTGGCGGCTACTATGATATAAAAAATATAATATATTTTTGGACTATACTTTTTTATTATTAATTTCAATTCTTATTAAAAAATTTAATAATATAAAAAAATAATTAATATAATTATAATATTACATATTATTACCTAGTAACTATTTTATTATATTAAATTAGTTGATGTAGAATGTTAGTCGAGAGAGACCCAGTCCCTATTTTCATAATGAGCCAATACTATATATTGAGTTAAAAAGGAACGGTGGAAAAAAGTTTATGATTAAATTTCTTGTATACTTTTATATACAAACTTATGTATTAATTATTAAATATTTTTTTAATTTAATCATTCATTCAAACACATCCTTAAATAATAATAATATTTTTGATGCATTAAATACGTACATGGAAAACTTATAAACATTTTCACTTTAAGTTACTACTCACAGATATTATCACATGCATTTGTTATTAATACTATTACTTATTATTTTTATAAGAAATAAAATTAATAATAAAAATTATCAAATTTAATTTTATAATAGATATTATATATGTTCATGTTAATAATAAGCCACACCCTAAACCAAAAAAGATCACTACGACCAGCATCATAGCAGCGGCCTACATTTTTTAGTGACCAGGGGTTTTTATTGTTACAAAAATGTGTGGACACATGCCTTTGTTAATTTAGCATTTACCCTTGGGCTTAAAAAAGAAAAGCCCTTTAACAAGAACCTGGTTTGAAATGACATGGGCTAGATCCGAAAAAAAAAATGAAAAACAAACCCCTTTATTGCTTTTACCTATTAGTCCTTAATAACGAAGCACGTGAAACTAGGCTCAAGAAATAACAAATACCATTTGAATAAATAATCCAGGCCCCACCTATTGTGAGAAATCCGGAGTACAAACGAAAGTTGTTCCATACTCCCACGCAAACACAAAGGGGGAAAAAGAGTCCTAGGGTTCAATCCCCTCCAATGTCTCAAGCAAAGCCATCTTCGAGGGGTCGGCCAGGCACAGTTTCAGTGATGCCACCAAAACAAAAGATGTTACCTTCGAAGGCCAACCGTGTGGAACTACCTAAAGTAAGTAGACCTGTCGCACCAACATCTTTAATAAATATTTTAAGTGGTTTCCACAATTAATAGTTTTCACACAATTACATGGCCACACAGGTGTTGCGTAGTAAATTTAGACCCACATACGATATGCAGCTACGAGAAAATCAGATCCAAATTTGTGCGTATGTATTTGGGGCCGACAATGACCCGGAGTAAGTAACACTTTCATACGATTTGTATTTAAATTTTGGTTCATATGGAGAGGTGAACGAATTTTTAAAAAAATTGAAATTTCATATGCTAGTGAGGTGCTGGTGAGGATTGGGGACAAGTATGCCACACGTAAAGATTTATGGGGCCTATGTCCAGACCAATTTCTGAAGAAAAATGTGAGTGGACTATACCCATTCTCTACCTTCTTTATTTCTCCATGTTATTTTCGGGTTAATATTTGCAGCAAGGTGTAACTGCATAATTACTTACCTATTGTATTTTTCACTTTCATTATACATATTATCTTCATGAATAGATTCTAGAATGGAAGGCCGTAAAGTGTGCAAGGGAACAAGAACAATATACACTAAGGGAAGTGTGGACATTGCCACCCTCGTTTGCGGTATGCACTCCACTTAACGTGATAGGATAACTTTAAATGATATTGATATCTCCAAATACAAATCGCATCTAAAATATATTATTTTTGTTAAACCTTGCACGAGGATGCCCTTGATAATCCCATGGAAGGTGAAATGCTCGACAAGTATGTCCACAATTACATGAGGCCCACTCCAGATATTAAATATGTAAGTTACATTGTACGAGTCTGCTGCAAATTAAATTTGAGTTTGCTATAAATTAAATTTGAGTTTGCTTCTCCCTTACTGATTGTTTTTTTTTTTTTAACTAGATATATGTTCCAATAAGAGAGCCTGGAGTAAGCAAAGAGATCGAAGAACCCAAAGACGAACACCTGTCACACTGGTACCTAATGGTCATGTGTGTACGCGATAAGGTGGTGTATCACCTTGACTCCCACTTGGACGAGTATCAAATGGAAGAGAGAAAACATACAATTAGGACCTTGGTAAGTACTGCTACCTATAAATGTTAATTAAGCTTTGTAATCCAAAACTCACTATTCTTATTATCAATTATGTACACAAATTCAGACAGATGTCTTGGCCAACATCATGTCATCATACTATTATGATGATGTTGAATTGCCTCCATTACACAACTCCATTGGATGTGGGAACTGTTGGATGCAAAGGGCATTCCAAATCAGGAAGACAGGTATGCCATATATATCATGTAATATATTATTGATTCATCTTGAATAACTTATTCAAATTGGTTAACTAAACCACACATATTTTTGGCAGCCGAGATTCTCCAAATTGGGTGATGCAGTGGATAAGCATACAACATACATTTACCCCGGTTGTCTCTAGAATTGTAAGTGTTACATGTTTTCCTCACCTTTGTTAATTGTTATAATTATATCTGTGTGGTCAAATATTTGCACACTGTTCTTATTTTCATCTCCAGATGAAACCATACCATGTTCGAATGTTGTCCGCCATTCACCTCCTTACCGGTTCATGCAATGAGATGAGAAAAGATGTCGAATCGAGGACAAAAAGGTGGTGGACTTAGGTACACCAGCAGAGGATTGATTCTGGGAAGTGATAAATTTAGTCATTGTGTCATTTTGGAATGTTTTGAGTGAACGAAATAGATGGTCAGATTGGCCCCTTATGTAATTTTTATTTTTATTTTTTGTATTCACACCACCTATGATCATTTGGGTTGACTTCTTTTTGTATTTGGAATTCTGAACCATCGAACTGTGTCGATGTCGGACTTGCGACATGTCGTAATTGGGTTTTACATGGTGCATTTTGTGACTTAGGCATCAAACCGCTAATATTAATGAGCTCTTGTTATGTCATACTTTGCTTGTTACTGGGCTAACTGTCTTCTTATTTGTTCACTGATCCATTGAATTTTTGCCATATACATTCCATGGCATGCAAAACAATTTGCCACAATTACAAGTTTCTCTCCTACATGGGCCACTTAGGGGACATAGGATCCTCCCACTAAGGGACTATTGTATGATGAATAAAAAAAGAAAAAAAGGACCATTCTATGATGAACTGAAACTAGACCATATATCCTCTTGCAATTTCAATTGGTTTTTTATGCATCCAGTGATATATACATAGTCATATTAATGCACTGACACCCTTAACGAACACGAAGCAATCCTAACAATATTGTAATCTATACATATAATATTAGATTTTAATTGTTATATAAAATATTTAAAAAAACTAATAATAATTAGTGTAAATCAAGAAATAATCTAAATTATACCTGAATTTCAAACTACAAAATTATTATATGGAAGATAATGATAATTTTATGTATATATGAATATAATCATTTCTGTTAAAAAAAAGGGAAATATTTTATCAAACCTTACTATTCTCTTTTTTATTCTATTAATTCACTATCAAATTCGGTTATTATTCTATTTAATTCACTATCTATTCCTTTTTTATTCTATCAAATTCACTATCAATTTTCTTAATTGATTTGTTAAAAAGGAAAAAAAAATTCAAACCTTACTATTCTCTTTTTATTCTATTAATTACCTTTTTTTATTCTATACATGTGTTATATTTAGTGGCTTAATATATATGTATAGATTAGATAATATATTTGTTCTAAAATATTCCATAAAGGGATAACTTTCAATCGACATTTTATTACCCATTTTTTTGTTTCATCACTTTTATTACAAGTTTATTTATTTCAAAATTATGATATACATATATTAATTATAATGACTAAGTCATTCTATATATTATAAATATATACATAAAATATCCTTTAATATATATCCTATATATCCTATTTCGAGATATATTTCAAGAAACGAGTTGTTAGTAATTGAAAATATATATAATGTGTAATTTCATAGGATATATATAAATATAATTCATTATATAGGATATATATAATTGCGTAATTACAAGTTATCCTATGATATAATTAATATATATATATATATATAATACATGATCTATTAATATCTATAAATATAGATATAATTAATACGCGTTATCCTATAAAAAATATATAAATATATCCTCTATATAAAATACATGATCTATTAATATCTACGCATGAATTATAGATATAATGGATTGGATATTTGCTTATTGAGCATAATGAATTGGATTCGTAATTATTATAATTGATATATTTTAAAATAAATATACAGTCCAAGAGGCGCACGCATGATATATTCATTTTTAACAAATTTGATTGATAATTTTTTATTGAATTTCTCATTAATGGCTTTTTAGAAAAGAAAAATCATCATACATGCCTACTAATCTACTATAAATTTTTTGACTACTTTATTTGAATGATCATCATTTAGAAATTTACGATGTTTATCGTCTACTATAATTTTAGTATCATTTTCCTAATCTTTTAACCTTATACATTTTTTAAGACAATGGCTGCTCGATGTGACCCGCTCAAGAGTATCACTCCTGTACGGGATTGCTGGAGGTTAAAGGTTCGTATTGTGTGACTTTGGTGTGTCCCATCTTTTATAATTCATGCAATCTAAAATTTAACTTAAATATAATATTGAATTATTAGTATCATTTCTTTTTATCCCGTGCATCGCACGGATCAAAATACTAGTAAATCCATACATTATAACATTAATTTACTACATATTACCGATTTAAATTTAATGAAACCTTGAAGCAACGGTACTTTTCTTCAATCGAAACAGTAAGGTCTCCTTATATTTGTGCATATGAGCACATCTTGACAAGTTGCAGGAAACCACAATCCTAATTGACACTGGGACCAAATTAAATTTATGGAGTATGGACTATATTAAGGATACCTGCTATAACATTAACCTACTTGGATCTGTCACTAAATGACATTAAAATTGTAACATTTATAGTATAATTGACATGCTTAAATACACAAGCAGCCAATAATATACTCCACATACATGGTGAACACAGTCGTTCTCTGCACGGTGAACACAATATTTCTTTGAAAATATATATAATCCTAATTGTCTCCACATCATAATAGAAATTTAAAATACAATATGTCTCTTAATTAACTAACGCCTAACATAAACATAAAAGTATATATGTATCTCACACACCAACAATTAACTGACAAATTTGATCCTCAGCACCCGTTATCTCCTTGCATACGCGTGCAACATATACACGCTTAGAAAGACTACATTGTTGAACATCACTCTATTGAGTTCCAGCTATCATGTTCCAAGGAAGTCTCCAAATTCACCTATAAATAATAAAATTACAAATAAATCTACAATATACTAACTTAATAAAAGGCCTATGATGACAATTCCATGCATGAACAGAATCGTGGAACCTAAATTTAATACTTACCATGTCATCTGCAGTCATGATGTCTTCAGAGATGTCCATGTTAGACTCATACACACCATGGTCACGAATATCAAGTTGAACTGTGCAGGTTTTCCGGTTGTGCCCTTCCAACCGACACAATCCACATCTCTGGACGGACTTGCCGGTTGAATCCACATTGCGACCCTTGGTCCTGCACTTCTTGGGGTTCTTTGGAACATTATTTTCTGATAAATTTACCTCATGCGTCCTACTAAGTTCTTCTGCATCCTCGCTCCTCCATTCAGCAATCTCTCTAACATACTCTTCCCGCTTCAAATAAAATCTTTCATCCTTATCGCATGCTAAGAGTGACAACTCAAGATATAAATCAACTAATGAGCTGTATCGAGCTGCTTTTACAGCATCAAATGTTTCCCCAAGGTCGTCGCACTCCAGATGTGGTTTTGCATCTTTGGTCCACCGCCTTAGGATTAGGCAGTCGGGCAACTGTTGTATGTCAAGTCAAACCAGCACTGCAATTATGTGTTCACATGGAATCCCAAAGACTCAAGTCTAAGACAAATCACTTGAACTCCATCGGTTCTTCTGAATAACAAACATGCCACACAGTATTGCGTTTGCCGTACTTCCCTATCACATAAATTACATAAGACCTAGTTTGCCTTTCTTCTAAAAATCGCAAGGTTGCAACTCTAGACAAATATGGTCTGAACAAAAAGAAGATGCCCCGAGTGTAAACCCCAGCAGCAAATCTCTCCAACGGCGCTAGCTCGGAAACCATAACAGGAAAACTATCTACATCATCAAAATCAGCCTTAGCCTCTAAGTACCTAATGTTGTCTACACACCGCTTGAAATGAATAAGAAAATCAGTGAAGTTATACTGAGACCGAACATACTTTGAAAGCACTGAATGCAAATCTTCACATCTTGAAGTTGTCCTAAAGCCACCAAAAAATTTTCCACGAATGTGTGCTGTGGCCCACATCTCTCTCTTCTCATACATTTCTTGCACCCAACGGTTATCTTGTAACCCAAATGTCTCGACCATCTCAAACCATTTTTTCCGAAATATCGGAATTTCAAAATCTCCAAGCATGCACATCTTGAACTTTGATATGAATTGGGGGTTCCCAACATTGCTAGCAGCATTCCGAATCAGGTGCCAAGCGCATAATCGATGATGCGCAGTTGAAAGGACTCTTCTAATGACATTCCTCATTGCCAAGTCTCCATCTGTTATGACTGACAGAGGAATTTTACCATTCATCACATCTAATAATTGTTCTAGCAACCAAATGTAAGTTTCCTCTTTCTCATCAGAAATTAGGGCTGCACCAAATACTACAGTTTTGTTGTGGTGATTTACACCTGAAAACACAACAAGAGGGCATCTGTACCTATTCTTCTTATATGTTGCATCAAATGCCAACACATCCCCAAACACCATATAGTCTCTTCGACAAATCCCATCACACCAAAATAAATTTCGAATACTTCCATCATCATTGACAGTGTGTTTGAAGAAGAAACGCTTGTCCCTAGCACACTGTTGTTTCAAGTACTGCAAAGCTGAACTAGCATCGCCTGCAAGTTGACGTCTTCGTTTTGCTAACTGGTTATACATATCACGTAGTCCATACCCAACAAAATTGTGCCCACCCGATTGAGTCGCAAGTGCTCCATAAATCTGTGACGTCCTAATACCACTAGACCTCATACTATTCATCTGCATAATATCCCCATCACTCATCTTCTTGTGGGTTGCCAACATCCCATGAAAACTAGGTGCCAGGCATGCGTGCTTATGCTCATATGAAAAATCTACTATAAACCATCTACCACTTTCTATGTCTAATCGGACCTTAATCATAGCCTTGCATCCACATCTTCTCTCTGCCCTAGGCTCCTTCTTTCGATTTGGAAGTTGGTAAAACTTCATTGGTCTATAGCCTTCACATGAACATACAAATGTTTGAATGACACGGACACCCCTAGCATTAGTCCTTGTCCTATACTTTCTAGCACCAAAACCTCTACATTTTGCAAGCCTATTGTAAAATTCAAAAGCAACATTAAGATCAATGAAGTTAAATTACCAACCTCACCGTCATCTAGATTCCATAGCTCAATTGCACCGATATCTTCTAATGAATTGATTTCATACGAAGATTCCTCATTAAAGTCACCCCACCAGTTTCTTCTTCTTCCTCATCAACATCTTCTTCATCAACATCCTCATCCACGTTCACACCATCTTCAATGCTAATCCCTTCATCTTGATCCCCTACATCCAATTCATCATTACAATACACTTCTTCATCACAAGAATGACCTTCAGCTGTTAGAACCTCCCGCTCAACCTCATCAAAAGCTGCTCCCTCCAAACTATAACACGGTTCCTGCAACATAATACCATTACCATGGGCCAACCACCTAGACTAAATACTCATTATTAAAACAAAGATTTGCACAACTGACTATTTTGCTACTATTCTGTAAACAATAGTAGTGGATTACGCTAATATATTTTTAATTGACTTTACCTCTGCCATGGTGACAAACCAACTTTCCAACACACATGATCCAACACTGCATCGACTTCAGTTTCTGAAAAACAATACCAATCGTTTCCCTTAATCATATATATTTAAAGACTACTCATTTTTCCCTTCATTACAAAAAATTAAAAATCCGATCTAACACAACACTATTGAGGGTATTATTAAGAAATCAAATATTTTCCCTAACTTTCAGCACAACTAATTAACAAATTAGCGCAGTTTATCATTAGCGGAACACTAAAAATAACATATACACGACAAAGTTGAACAAAAATTGCAAACAAATTGCTAATACATAAATCTCATATCAATAAAACAAGCAGCCATAAAAAAAAAGGGGGAGAATTGCAGTTTATAAAGTACGAAGTTCAACGAGTTTTTAAGGATTTGTCAAGATATCAACTAGTTCAACACATAGCACATATCTTACTGAGGAAAAGCTAAGAGAAACACTCAAAATGCTCTACTTGGTGAAAAATACATCATACTCACCTGCGTTATGGTCTGTTGAGTGCTGAAATGGGATGCACCTAATGCCCCCACAATGCAACTGGTCTTCACACCTTCAAGGATCTGGTCGGTTATAACTCACAAGAAAAATTG
Organism: Aeschynomene evenia; assembly: GCA_013621005.1. NCBI lineage: Eukaryota > Viridiplantae > Streptophyta > Magnoliopsida > Fabales > Fabaceae > Aeschynomene > Aeschynomene evenia. Next base: position 20,688,232 of record CM024263.1, on the reverse strand, counting down.
CAGGTATGAAGTTTGGAGATAATCACTTGAGGCAAAAGACAGATGTTAGGTGAGACACAAGGACTCCAGATCTAAAAATGAGTCCAGATCTGAGTTTTGGTGAGAAGGTCTTCGACCAAAATAACAAATAATAAAGACAGGCCTCTTTCCGCAAAATAACAAAACTTAAAAATAATACTTATTATTTGCACGGAAGCGCATTTCAGCAATAAAACACACAGGCGCAAGCTTGCCGCATAACCTCTGAGGCGCAAGTAATCACAAGCCAGAAAAGAGTATTGCTACATGCATAATGAAAAAACAGCTAAAACAGTCAATATAGTATGCAAAACATATATTACATATTGTGCATAATATATATAACAAATGGCCACGCATGCATTGTACCACTGTACATGAATTTTTCGATTACGTGAGAAGACGCCATACATAACAAGGGGCTTGTGAATCATAAGTTGTGGGTATATATGTTAGTTGGTTAAGTTTGTACTTTGTATATTGAAGGGTAAGGGTTCAACTTCCATGGTTATCTACTAATATAAAAATTTAATAGGAATAAGTTAGAAAATTTTGTCAAATATCATTAAACTAGAATTTGTTATTTTAGTTAAAAAAAATAATAGTTTTTAATTAAGGAAATATATTATTAAAAGCTACTTAGTGGAGAGAATTCAAGTGAACATTGAAACTTGTGAATACATTAATTGAATAATGTATTATAATAATATTTTATGGAATTAGTTCATTATACTTTACGTGAACTAAAAATCTAAAATAAAATAGTACTGGTAAACTAGCCAAGATACATGATATGTATTTCAAGAAGAAGAAAATATCTAATGAGACAATATATTAACGGAAAGTATGAAAAAGATACGATTCATGCACATAAGTAATTTACTAATATAAAAATTTGAGAGGAATAAGTTGAAAAGTTTTGTCAAATGTCATTAATCTAGAAATTTTTTATTTTAGTACAAAAAATAATAGTTTCTAATTAAGAAAATATATTATTAAAAGCTATTTAGTGGCGAGAATTCAAGTGAACATTGGAACTTGTGAATACATTAATTGAATAGTGTATTATGATAATATTTTTATGAAATTAGTTCATTATACTTTACTTGAACTAAAAATCTAAAATAAAATGTATTGATAAACTAGTCAAGATACATGATATGTATTTCAAGAAGAAGAAGAAAAATTTAATGAGACACGATATTAACAGAAAGTATGAAAAAGATACAAATCATGCACATAAGTAATTTACTGATATAAAAATTTGAGAGGAATAAATTGAAAAGTTTTATTCATGGCATGTTGATGAACATAACTGATAGCCTGTCGATTTTTATTTTAATGAAAAATAATCAAATACACAAAAGATGAAGAATCAATACATATAATTTTACAAAGAAAATAGTTGAAACATAGAAAAAAAGATTGAGAGATGAGCAAAAAGAAAAAAGGATAAACTTAAGTGTATATTTTGATATTAAAAAAGTCCACTAAAATTTATGCAATATATAATGAAAAGTACTGTATTAATTTGCAATCATTGGTCATAATATAATTTTGTTACCAATTTAATACTTGATGTAAACAATCAACATAAATTATGCAAGATTTTTCTAAAAATATAAATATGTTTAATATTGAAATTACTAATAAAGTTATCAGATCTTTTCACTTTAGCCATAAACTTTTGTAACTATTATATTGATAAATAATAATAATAATAACAACAATAATAATAATAATAGATGGATAGATAAAAAAACTATGTTATCACTATTTCATATTTAGCAATGTTGATTAAATTATAAAAATTGATTTCAAGTTCTTAGGATTTATTATTTTGAAAATTTCAATTTCTATAATATTTTATGATTTTTTTTGTAGATATAATATTTTAGGATTTGAATTTCAAATATAATAATTTAGTAAATTAAAATAAGCATGTCCACCTAAAAAATTAAAAAGAGTATGCATTTTTTATTTAATTTTTTTTAAATTACTTTAAGAGTTTTAAAAATTGAAACTCAATTTTAAGTGAATCTATTAGAAAATAATATTTAATAACCTCTCATTGTTTAATCCTTTAAAATGATACTAACTTTTTAATTAATGAAAAACAAACAGACACCACCCGTGTAAATTAAAAAAATCAAATAAACCAATTGGATTCTGCTCTCAACCATCGAACACGACAATAAATGATGCTTAATATTTTTTTCATTTATATATTATTTTAACATTGTAATGAAATATATTTTTAGTTTATAAAATAGAATGTTGGTTATAAAAAATTAGAAAGAACGATATTCAAACATTGCAAGACATGTGAAAATTAATTTTATATAGCCGTAACATTTATTAATTTTCAAATACAATGAAAGTCATTTATAATCTAAACAATCTAAACAATATAAGTAATTAGTATTTAAAAAAGAGTTTAATTTTGATGCACTGACAGTGTAAAGGTATTTTACACTGTCGTCCAATCAAAACACTTCGTTTGTATGACTTTTTAGGTAGTGGGAGAGAGAAAACACAATCACGGCTGACATGGCAGTACATGATTAGATGATTGTGTAAAAAAATTTTACACTGTTAGTGGATGAAAATTAAATCCTTGAAAAAATCAAATTCATATTCATATTCATATTGAATCAATAAAAAAGGTAACAATAAATTAATCAATTAATCATAATTAATATAGCTCATGATTGTCATTTATAATCACAAATTAGCATTAAAAAAATTATAAATTCATATTTGATTTTCATAGAGTGTAATATGCTAAATGATTGTATTTAAAAAATCTCTCCAAAATACTATATCGTTCGGTATATGTGCATTGATTTTTTAACATTTTTTTTCAGTGATCATAATTAATAGTAATAATTGTATTTGATTATGGAACAAAAGTTATCTCATTAATTAGAAAATAAATGAAAATTAAATTCAAATTAAAAATACATGATACATTACATCAAAGAGTTATTTCTAAATTAATATTCAATCATATCTTCAATTAGTATCTCATTGATTGTCTTCCAAAATTAATATCATTTAAAGCTCATTCACCGAGGTTGCGCCACTTGGCAGCTACTCATGACGCGAACTCTGAAATATAATATGTATAGATCACTCTATAACATAACAAATTGAATTAAATGAAAAAAAATACAAATAAAAGCTAAATAATCTATCATATACACGTTGATATATTACAATCTCAAGACAAATTTTGAAATGAAAAAGATATTATAAGAGAATAATGCTAAAAATATGTAAAGAAGAAGAAGAAAACAAAGAAAATTCATAATATATCACCATCATTTTTGCCACCATGAATGCCTCAATAACTCCTATGTTGAACTTCTATGTCTCCTTCTCATCCATGTTTGTTGTCACCACTTCATTGTCTTTGGCTCTATGCCCTTATAGCCTCACTATTTTATTCATGGTTGTTGAACATAACTAATAACCCGTCGATTTTTATTTTGATGAAAAAAATAATCAAATACACAAAAGATGAAGAATCAATGCATATAATTTCACAAAGAAAATAGTTGAAACATAGAAAGAAAGATTGAGAGATGAGCAAAAAGAAAAAAAGATAAACTTAATTGTATATTTTGACATTCAAAAAGTCCACTAAAATTTGTGCAATATATAATGGAAAGTGTATTAATTTACAATCATTGGTCATAATATGATGTTGTTACCAATTTAATACTTGATGTAACCAATCAACATAAATTATGCAAGATTTTTTTTTAAAAGAATAAATATGTTTAATATTGAAATTACTAAAGTTATCACATCTTTTCACTCAAGCCATAAACTTTTGTAACTATTATATTCATAAATAATAATAATAATAATAATAATAATAAAAACTACGTTATCTCTATTTCATATTTAGCAATGTTGATTAAAATATAAAAATTGATTTCAAGTCCTTAGGATTTATTATTTTGAAATTTTCAGTTCCTATAATATTTTATGATTTTTTTGGTAGATATAATATTTTATGATTTGAAATTCAAATATAATAATTTAGTAAATTAAAATGAGCATGTCCACCTAAAAAAATTGAAAAGAGTATGCATTTTCAATTTAATTTTTTTAAAATTACTTTAAGAGTTTTAAAAATTGAAACCCAATTTTAAGTGAATCAATTAGGAAATCATACTTAATAATCTCTCATTGTTTATGTAAGGCCCCAAATTTCAATTACAACTTAATTAAGGGTAATTAGTGATAATTAGCCTTGGTTGAGACTTAATTGAATGAGAAAACCCCCAAACTGGTCCCTCATAATTTTCGCGTCGGACAAGTTGGTCCCTAACAATTAGAAATACCCTACCCAGTCCCTCACAATGTTAAACCTCGGACACGCTAAGGTCCCTAGACGGATTCTGTAACGTTTGTCATACGTGTCAGTCCAGAACAGTGCACCCGTGCTGACTTGGTCATTTAATGCTTGAAACAACGTCATTTCGTTAGAAATAATTAACATTAAACATGTTTGTTGTTGGATTTGAGTCACAAATCACCCCATCCTCAGTAGTAAAAGATGTTTAATGTTAATTATTTCTAACGAAACGACGTCGTTTCAAGCATTAAACGGCCAAGTCAGCATGGGTGCACTATGCTGGACTGATACGTAGGACAAACGCTACGGAATCCGTCTAGGGACCTTAGCGTGTCCGAGGTTTGACATTGTGAGGGACTGGGTAGGGTATTTCTAATTGTTAGGGACCAACTTGTCCGGCGCAAAAATTGTCATGGACCAGTTTGGGGCTTTACTCTAATTGAATTGTATTTGTACTGTATGCCTATGTATATTTGATGACTTGTTTGATATATGGATTACGTGCATGGATGATTGAATAATTGCATACATGGTTTTCATGCATTATGTGATTTAATGATTTAGAAAATGTATTGCAAAAGTTTATATTTCAATGAAATTGGTTTTAAAAGGGTTACATGGATTTAGATATGTATTTGAGTTTTGAAAATGAAAATGAGGATTTACAATGATTTTGATAGTTTGGAGAGTGGGGTCTGGTTAGAAACATTTTAGATAGAGTGTTAGCAGATTTAGAAGAGTTAATGCATGCATAATAGGAAATTGGAAGAGTTAGTAGTATAATTAGTGTTGAATTGAGTGTGTGGATGATGGATTAGGATATTACGGTTTAGAATATGATGTCCCCAAATATATTTAAGGTTTAGATAAGGTTTGGATCATGTTTGGATGAATGAGGATGAATAGGATGCATATTGGGACAATGAGAAGAATTCTGCATAACCTGCATTCTGCCACAGGACCAGCCGCTAGCGCATAATATGTGTGCGCTAGCGCGTGGCCGGTCGCTAGCGAAGTGTAATGGGGCGCTAGCGACCAAGTCGAGACAGAATAGCAAGTTCTGCATTTTCAGCCTTGGTCCCTCATTTTTATATATTGCACCTGAGCCCTTCGACCCTTAGACCGCCTTTTACTCCAGAAAACACTAACATTACCTTCAAAACTCATTCTTTCTGATCTTCCATCCCCTCAAACTCTCTCAAATCCATAAACACTCAAATCTCACATTCAAACACTAAAGTTCAACCAAATCAAGACTATAGCACATATTCTTCATCCTTATAATATTTTCTACCTTTCTAACCGATTAGAAGTCAGTAACATCCTCAGGATCATCACCTTAGTTATTCTAGAGAGCTTTGGAGGAGTGTTCATCAAGGATTTGAAGAACAAGAGAAGATTAGAGCTTGAATTTGAGGTCTACAAGAGGTAGGGGTTTAGTAATAAAGTTATGTTCAAGTATATGATTGATTTTTGGAGTTTGAACAATCGAAAACTAGATTTTGAAATAATTTTGGTTGTGTTCTGTTTTGCTACTCTTGAGTCCATAATCGAGGTTCTCGCTAGCGACCAACATGGCGTCCGCTAGCGAGCAGGCATCAGCTAGCGTCCACAAGTTAGGTGTTAGCGATAATGTTTCACCGCCTCAGCCGCTAGCGACCAACATGTACATGCTAGCGGCCGAGTGCAGAACAGAACTGAGAGAAATATGTTTTTGATAAATCTTAGTAGTTTTAACAAGTTTATCATGGAAAGTCAAGTTTTCAAGTAATATTCTGATGTTTACTTATGTATTTATGTATATTCTTACACATAGCCATGTTAAATTCAATTTAAGTATAAGATGGTCATTATTTTAAAAGCTGACTCAAGAGCAGAATCGGAACACGCGTTAGCGACTGAAGTACAGGCGCTAGCGGGTGATTGCACCACCTTGGGCGCTAGCGGCCAAAGGGAGCGCGCTAGAGACCAAGTCGCAGGATTTTCTGCAGAATTACTTCAAATGCTGCATTTTTGTGATTTTTGCATTTTAATGATTCCTAACCCTCTCCTTAGGGTCTAAACGACTGTAACATGTTTATTATATGTGGTTAGAACAGAAAGGGCCATTTATGAAGAGAAATTAATGATTTAAAGAGAAAATAACATGTAAATGCAATTATGTGCATAAAAGACATGTTTTAAGTGATTTATAAGTTAAAGATGCTATGCATGACTTGTATATGATTTAAGAATGATGTTTTAAGCTTTTGCACATGCATATATGTTGAAATACTATGACAAGTCATATATAATGATATGATGCCTTAAGTTTAAAGGAAATGCATGGAATTGTCAAAGTAAGTGATGTGTAACCTTCGGTCACTTATGTCGTCGGTAAGGGAGGGTTGGCAACCTCGGTCACTGACTTCACTAGTAAGGGAAGGTGAGAATCCCCTCTTCCCCACAGATGTCTAGTAGAAACTAGAGAGGTATGAGCTCATGACCTGGGGCCAGGCAGAATGGAGGATAGTAAGAGAGAGGGCGGTGCCAATCAAAGTAAAAGAGATCATGACATATGACACTTAAAAGAAATTATGTTCTTATACTTTTAATTGTGTTTTCATATCCAGTGTTCTTGAAATTATGAGTTTTGGATGCTAGACGCACATAGGTTTTCACACACTTATATGGATTAAGATATACATATGATTATACATGTATGTATTATTAAAATGAGCAAGACGCACCTAGGTTGAGGTTATCTCGGGATACAGAGTTTATAAACTAATTATGAAATTGAATATAGCATGCTTCACCATTTCTTTATAATAAACCCGAGATGACCGCCCCTACTGAGTAACCTTTAGTTGCTCACCCTATCGTGGATATATATTTTTAGGTAATCAGGTAAACTTGGAGACGAAGACACCAGATGGACTTGAAGACGGACACTTTAAGCTTCGCCCTGTTTAGTTTTCTTCCAGTCATGTATACCCGGTTATTTCCGAATCTATGTTAGCCGGGATTTTTATGAAGTTGTATTATTATTTATATTACTAGTTTCATTACTGATATATGATGTGGGCCGGGAAACTATCTGTATTGATGAAGTAGAGGACCGTATGTATATTATTATGTAATACTGACGCATGATGTACTATAACGGTTATATGTATGACGTTGCCCCTATTTTTGAAGTATGATATTTGCGAAATTATTTCCCACGTATTTTCACAGTATCTATTTTAGAAAAATAACATATGCTATGATGTTCAAGTAGTGACACTCAAATAGTTGATCCGAAATGACTATAGCATGGAGGATTAATTATTAGGGTGTTACAGTTTAATCCTTTAAAATGATACCAATTTTTTAATTAATTACAAACAAACAGACACCACCCGTGTAAATTAAAAAAATCAAATAACCCAATTGGATTCTACTCTCAACCATCGAACACGACAATATAGCCGTAACATTTATTAATTTTCAAATACAATGAAAGTCATTTATAATCTAAACAATATAAGTAATTAGCATTAAAAAATAGTTTAATTTTGATGCACTGACAGTGTAAAGGTATTTTACACAGTCGTCCAATCAAAACACTTCGTTTCTATGACTTTTTAGGTAGTGGGAGAGAGAAAACACAATCACGGCTGACATGGCAGTACATGATTGGATAATTGTGTAAAAAAATTTTACATTGTTAGTAGATGAAAATTAAATCCTTAAAAAAATCATAAATTTATATATTATTCATATTGAATCAATAGAAAAAGGTAACAATAAATTAATCAATTAATCATAATTAGTATAGCTCATGATTGTTATTTATAATCACAAATTAGCATTAAAAAAATTATAAATTCATATTTGACTTTCATAGAGTGTAATATGCTAAATGATTGTATTTAAAAAATCTCTCCAGAATATTATATCGTTCGGTATATGTGTATTGATTTTTTAATATTTTTTTCAGTGATCATAATTGTAATACCTCGGGTTGTCCAAGTTAGTTTGAGTAAGAGATCACGGTGCACCGGGGAGATATAGCCAAGTGGGCCCCACCTCCCCACCCCTTTTCTTCTTTTTCCTCTCTTTTCTTCCCTCACTCCCGTAGCCCTCTTTCTCTCTTCTTCATTTTCTTCCCCATCTCATCTCCTCCTCTTTAATCTTTCATCTAAATTCCATCAAACTTCAAGAATCAATTTATCGTCCCTCATCTAGTATATTGTGGGTAAGTGTAGTGTATTTCTTTTTCTCTCTTGATGTCTATTTCTCTCTATTTTCGGATTGGGGGTTTTAGGGTTTATATTTGGGGTTTTTTTGGTTTTGGTAAGGATTTGAGGTTTTTGATGTGTTCTCTAGGGTCTCAACAATCTAGGGAAGCTCCAGGTAACTCATCCCAGCTCCGGGTGGTGTCTTGGAGTTCATTGGAGTAAATTGTGAGTAATGGGTTATTTATGGTTTATGTATGATTTTGAATGTTATTGTGAATTTCTTGCTATGATAGTTGATAGGGACTGAGATTGGTTGATATATGATTGATATTGCATGTTGGTTATGTTTGATTTGGATGGTTTGTGGTGAAAATGTGGATTTGGAGCAATTTCCCGAGTTGTTTTCTGCAGAATTTTGCCTCTGGTACTGGTTGCAATCGATTACCACGAGTTGGTAATCGATTACAATGAGTCGAACTTTGAAAAATCACATTTTCGAAGGTTGTAATCGATTACAGTTAAGTGGTAATCGATTACACGAATTGGTAATCGATTACTGTAATCGATTATAGTTAAGTGGTAATCGATTACTGTAATCGATTACAGCTAGATGGTAATCGATTACAGGCTGTCAATTTTTGCGAAAATTTTCCTCCATAATGAAATTTGATACTGGTAATCGATTACAGAGGTAAGCAATTGATTACATCAGTACTAAAACTATATTTTCAAGACTTTAACTCAATTTCATCATGTTTTTAAGTTATGCATTTAAATCCATTAGTTCACCACTACTCTAAACTCGATACCGGGATGTTTAGGATGCTAAAATGATAATATGTTGAATGTATGTCGAAATGAGGTTATGGAATGATAAGGCTTAATATATTAATACTGTTTGTTGATTCGGCCTGAGGAGGGGCAGGGCTCCCGAGGTCGAGGTTTAATGAAGTCTGAGGAGGGGTTGGGCTCCCGGGACTAAAGATCTGAGGAGGGGCTGGACTCCCTGGATCTATAACGAAAAATACACATGTAGTAACAATAATTAATGCGATTCGTGGTATATGTTGTATGATGATTAGATGATGAGCGAACATGTATGTATATATATTGTGGTGCTGAATTATAAATTGTTTTTAATCTGTTATTCATTGAGCGTATGACTCACCCATTCATACAAAACATTTTCAAATTCAGGTGCCGATCAGGAGGCGAATCTTTCTGTTCCTCCAAGCTCTTAGCTTTGGTGAGCCTCAATGTTTGGAGACGCTATGTTATTGTCTTTTGTCTCTGTAGTATGCTCCATAAGTTTACAAACAAGATTGTCTAAGTTATGTGTATGTGTTGTATTCTAATTAAGACTTGTTGAACCTCTGTTATGTTATGTTGATTCTGAGTTAAGCAGGATGTTATGGCAGAATTATATGTGATGAATATAGGGATGATACATTAAGAACCCTATTATATGTATGGATTTTATGGGATGTGTGTTATTAAAGTAGTTGTGGTTATAGTTGTTTAGCTGGATTGTTGTGTGGAAAATAGGTTAAGGCTGACATGGAACTTGGTGTCCCATGTGCCGGTCACGGATCCGAGTTGGGTCGTGACAATAATTAATAGTAATAATTGTATTTGATTATGGAACAAAAGTTATCTCATTAATTAGGGAACAAATAGAAATTAAATTCAAATTAAAAATACATGATACATTACATCAAAGATTTATTTTTAAATTAATATTTACATCATATCTTCAATTAGTATCTCATTGATTGTCTTCACAAATTAATATCATTTAAAGCTCATTCGTCGAGGTTGCGCCACTTGGCAGCTACTCATGAAGCGAACTCTGAAATATAATATGTATAGATAGATAGATAGATATTGGGCTTTTCCACCCTTTTAAGTTAAAAAAAATTCAATATATGCATCTATATTACAATGATATCAATATCTACAAAAATGTCATTTTTTAAACTATCAGATAATCGCCCAAGGGGAAAATATCAATGCATTTCTGCCTAAAATTCGCGCAGGGGCGAATATGAGCTCACATAAATGCATTGATATTCGCCCCCTTGGCGATTATCAAACCGTTTAAAAAAGAATACATTTGTGTAGATATTGATATCATTGTAACATAGATGCATATATATTGAATTTTTTTAATTTAAAAGTATGGAAAAGCCTAGATACCGCTATTGCTATAAAAAATAATGTGTATTGTTGTTATGAAAAAAATGTGTGATATTGTTATTAAATAGTATGTGTTATTTAAATATTATATTGTCATTGTTATAAAATTAATGTGTATATGAAAACTAGTGGGTTACCCGTGCTTTGCACGGGTTGTTGAATCACCTACTATAATATAAAGTATGTATGTAAAAGAATAAAGTATAAAAATTTTTAAAATACAAACATTTATATCATTGCCATGATATTGCTAAGCACAAATTAGTAACTTTTATGCTTTCTATTAATTCCAATACAATATATAAAAAAAAAATTCGACACAAAACACAAAATAGTTTTGTGCTTTGCAACAATTCTATTACAACATACAAAAGGACAATGTTTAGCACAAAATAGTAACTTTTGAGAAATTTAGAAGTTCCATTATAAATTACTAAAACAGTACTATGAGGTAACTTCATAACCTACTCAAAGTCATATAATTACAAAATTATAGTGGAACGATACTCCCACTGATACTCTTATTGGAGCAAGCTTACATTACCAAAAATATTGACAGTTCAGTACTCTTAGCTTTTATCTATTTAAAGATCAGAGAGGCCGACATGTGACTCGTTTGACCATTAACAATTTAGAATTTGCACTTGTCTTTTTTTTTTTTTTTTAATTTGAAAAATGATACAAACTGCTTACATCCAGTGCATAATTTGGCTTAATGTTCATTTGAGTTCAGCAAATTTGCATGTGAAGATTGGAGATGCATCTTCCGAACTTACAAATAACTTCCATACTTCTGAAGTGCTAAATTTGAGGATCTCCCTTGAGAAATACTTAATAAAAGTCTGTCTATAAAAAAAACAATAAAAAGACAACATAATCAAACAGACAAAAAAAAAAGTAAACATAATAGAATATGCTAGAAAACATACAAAACCCAAATAATATCAGATAATGAATCCAAAAAACAAAAAATATATATCATAGACCAATAGAATAATCAATTCATTACTATTTAAACAAATTAACTATCAATGTAAGAAATACATCTAAATATCAAAAGAGGCACATCAACAATAAAATAAAATAAGATAAAGTATGTCCTTATACACAACATTGTACGTACAACCGGTAGCCACATTTGAATGATTTTGTATAAGAATACTGATAACATGGTTTTTGCCAACATTTTATGCCCTTAATCTGAGTGATTGTGTGTATTTCTTTACTCTATTTTAGCCTTTTATTGTATTTAATACAATTTAGACTTATTTGGGACTTAATGAAAATAAAGGCTAAATTAATTAGTTTTATGATGTTTTTGCAATTCAAGGATGACCTTTGGACTTGATCTTGGGTGTTTCATGGTTTTGGTGCAGGTCATAAGAATTATTGGAGCAATAAACATCAGGAACTGAGTAAGAAGTGGAGCAGTGGAGTCCAAGCCGGGATCGAGCGCCCCAACGCTCTTACAGCGCTCCAGCGCCCGAGCTGCATCAGAACCCAGCTCGCGCACAACACTCGCGCCTTGGCGCGATACCAGCGTCCTAGCGCCGCGCCGCAATTCTGTTACAACAGGGACCAATCTGCAAAACCGAGTTGGGGGCCCAATTTCTAGGGTTTTGAGGCTGTTTCCTCTATATAAAGCAGTGCTTGTGCATCCAGAAAGAGACCTCTTCATACTTCAACATCTCTTACTATCTCTTTAGCCTCCACTTTTATTTTCCTAGTTTATTACTTTCCAAACCCTAGGCTTTTCAGTTAGAGTTTTCTTTCTTCCATTAGGATTTCATTTTCTTTTCCTAGTTGATCTCTAGCTTCCTCCATTGTTTATCTTGAACGTTATTTGTTTAGCTTTTTGGGTTTTGTAAGTCACTTTTACAATTAATTCAGTTATTCGTTCTTCATTTATTTCCTTAATTGCATTTTACTTTCCGTTAATCTTCATTTTCTAGTCTTTCTCTTTATTGTTCAAAGTCAATTTATTTCCTTCCATTCCAAATTTATTTCAATCCAATTTAAATTATGCCCTTTTATTCTTCCATGAGTAACTAAGTCTCTTGGTGATTTATGAGGGTGTGAACATCATTGGGGTAAATTGAGGCTTTGCTCTAAATCTTGCATAAGTTTTCATTATCATTCCTAGCATATGATTTGAGATCTTAAATTGTGTGTGTTTACCCTTTGTCTTGGCTTACTCGATTGAGTTAGGCTAATTCATTGACATGTGTTCATGTGTTGGTTGATTAAATGATGCATGGCATATTAGGAATTGGTATTGATTAATTAATTGACTGATTAGTCTCTTTAATTAGATTAATGTGATTGGATTTAAAGATTGTTGAAAATGAAACTAAAGGTGAGATCTCACTGATTAATCGTGTTCTAGGCAATCAATCATTAGAATCACGACAATAGGGTTAGATCTAACTCTAGCGTAATTAATCAACTCATGCATTCTTTTATAGCTAATGATAAACGCCCTAATGAATGTTCTACCTCAAACCACTGTTTTTATCATTCCAATTTTATTCCAATTTATTTTTCTTGCATACAAAAACCCCCAATTTGTGACAACCCTCATACAACTGGTTTCGGTATTGCTTTCTTAGCTATTCCTTGTGAGAGACGACCCTGGTTTCCACTAAAATATATTAGGGGAACTTGGTTTTAAAATAATTAAATTTATGCGAGTTGCGACGCTCACCATCAAATTTTTGGCGCCGTTGCCGGGGAATGACGATGAAAGTAATCTCTAGATGTGTGATTTGTGCATATTGTACATAATCGTTTTCTTTTCTTTTCTTATTTTCTTTTAAAAAATAAAAACAACAAAAAGATTTTCATTTTATTTTGCATTGCATACTGCATTTTATTTTCGTATTTTAATTTCTATTTGTTCGTTCCAGACTCGCTGTTCCACGAACAATGAGTCTGTTGCTGTCATACGCGCGACTGCGTCTGCAAGGTTGCAATTTTGCACGATTCGATCTCAACCAGATCCCCAGCTTGCTGTTTTTGATCCTGAAATTGAAAATACTTTGAGAAAAATAAGGCAAACTAGGAGAGAGTTTAGTAAGTTGCGACGCTTACCATCAAATACGCAAATCTCGTTTATTCCTGACACGTGACAATGCCACATATAACTGGCCATGAGTAAAAACAGGCCTAGAGAGATATATACCAACTGTCGATAAAGTCTGTCCTTGAGATTTATTGATAGTCATTGCAAATGAAACATTAATGGGAAATTGCCTCCTCTAGAACGTAACAAGAATGGATTCGATGTTCGGTACCATAGTCATTCTAGGAATCAACACAACCTGTCCAGACTTAGAGCCCATAAGAGTCAAACATTCAATTACTTGATTTCCTAATTTTCTGAACTGAAGTCTAGTTCCATTGCAAGTCCATTTGACTGATCAATATTTCTCATCAAAATAACCGGAACACCTGAATTCAAACTTAACTCATGAGGAGGTAACCCAAAACAATTTATACCATTCAATACCTCAGGAGAAAACGCATCTAATTCTGATTCCATATTACCTTCTTCTATACAAACAATATCTGAACTTAAATAAATCTTCTCATCGCCATCTAGAGAAGACATAATTTTCATGTTTACGGATGAAACTACCTCAAGTGTAGGTGCAAGAATACAACGATCCTTAAAATAGTCATGATTATGTAAACTATGAGAAATATTAGGATATACAAATTCTATAAGAGCATCAAGTCCAACATCAAAATCTTCTATAAGTGACTCACCATCAGTACAATCACCAACATAACCATCTCCTACATCAATAGCCACCTACTGAATTTTAAATTTTCTGAATTAAAGGCACCACAACCACCAGAAGACAAATGCATACTTCGCGTAAGCATTAACACCTTACAGAAAGGCCATAAGTACGAAGAATTAATCGAGGCATTCATTATATCCTGCCTTGAACCCTTGGGAACAACAGACAAAATTTGTCTAAAATCACCACCAAGAACAACCACTTTACCCCCAAATGGTGCACTCGGATTAAAATTCTGAGTGAAAAGAAGAATATCCCTCAAACACCTGTCAAAAGATTCATAAGAATACTTACTCAACATACATCAGTGCCTCGTCCCAAATAATTAGTTTTGCCAAGCACAAAAGTTGCGCACGTACAGTACCCTGAGATATACTACACGTAGAATCTTCATTAATATTCAATGGAATTTTAAATCTAGAGTGTGCATTCGTACCATTAGGAAGCAACAACAAAGCAATGCCACTCGACATAACATTAAGAACAACATCACCTTTACTCCTTAAGGAAGCAGGCAAAGCCCTCCATAAAAAGGTTTTACCTGTTCCACCATATCCGTACAAAAAGTAGAAACCACATCTCCTACTATACACAGCATCAATAACTTCATCATAGACACTTTTCTGTTCCTCGGTCACAGTGCTCAAATACTCATCAAGCTCAGATGAAAGAGCATTTCTATCAAAGTTTAACTCATCCAATAATATTCTATCAGACATAGTAGATAATACCTCACATGAAGGAAATGACATATATGTATAGTCATGCAATGATCGTCCATTAGATTGTAGAATATCTTCGATATCTACCAATGCTAAATTCTTCACCGGTTCGTCAGACAAAATCAATTCTGACAAAACAAATAAATTATGGTAAATTAAGCGGCCATAAAAATAAATATTAAAAACTACATGAAATAGCAAAAATTAGAGGAATAAATTACCTGGACACTTAAGTTGTCTCCTTTGCTTATATAAAATATCATCCGATAGAAGTGACCAACAGATTGACCATACAAACTTTGGTCGAGTCATGTTGTTAGATATGAGCAGTATGACAAAAAGCCTCTTAAAATAAACACATGAAGCCCAAGTACTGGCTTCTCTAATTGCATCAATGAATTCCTTATCATTTTGAAGCAAGCCAAGTGCAGAGCAAGCATCTTTGAAAGTATCATAAATAACACCATCAACAGTCCTAATATCTTCAAAACTAACACATCCCTTCTTTATATTCAATAACAACCTTAGATAATAATCTTCACAATTTCTAGCAGGTACGTGAGATAGCCTACGAATAACATGACCTCTTTGTCTAGGCATCCATGCACATATATTATCTTTCCATACAAACTTCATAGGAAACTCACTATAGGTGAGTTCCCTGGCTTCAGGATAAATCCTATTAGTCTCCATCCAACCCAATAACATTGTCTTCTTATATTCAGCTCTATCCAAAACATCGTTGATATTAGAGTCATCACGAAACAAAATTGGTTGTTTATCTGGAAGATGAAATGATAATCTGATTACTGATGTCTCTAAATTGTATCTCAAACCCAAACAACCTCCAAGCAGCCTCACAAGCACTTATATACCTGCAATAATAATAATTGTTAATCTCATCAATTTGGCTAGTTGACCCAGAAGTGCCTCTTGACTGAAAAATAGCAGCAGTGACCCTATCATTCCCTTTGTGGACGTATTTAAAAAGATACTTGATTGTAGATGTCTGGCACGAGTACTCTACATTAATGTGGCAGCCATATTTAAGCAACAATTTTGGATTGTAAGGAACAATGTAGGAATTATCAAGTTCACAATTCCTCTTCATAATAATCCGACCATTGTCTCAACGCATGTACTTTGGAAACCCAATTTCATCAATAATTGTTCTCGGACGATAGGCTTTTGGAAAAAACGTAGAGCACTTTGAGCTAACCATAAACGGGCTGTTAGGATTATGATTACCACATGGACCATGTACCATATACCGTTCAACAACTCTGAACAGATTCGGATCCTTCTCTATGTCAGGAATCTCAGCAGAAATAAATTTATCAATATCATCAGGACCTTGAGGCTTACAACTTGAATGCATGAACAACAGAATATGCGCATGAGGTAAGCCAGTTTTTGAAATTCCATTGTACATACATCTGCACCATTTAATAAAACAAATATATTAAATAAAAAATAAACTATTACATTAATTAAAAAATAAAATATTTATAATAAATCTCAAATTCAAAAGTATATCACTTACACCTAACTATTTTACCAAAGACATTCCCATCTTTCAAGTCCTTAATAAGAGCATCCATTTTAATTTTAAAAATTCTCGCAATATGTCGGGCCTATCTTCTAGCTTGACTCCATATTTTGTTACAAATCTTCTTATCTCAGCCCACTCAGCATTGCAAGTGATTGTTATGAAATAACTTGGATACCCAGCATATCTACAAATGAAAAAAGCATCCTTACAATTATTAAACATATATCTTGGTCCTCCAGTAAAAGTACTCGGAAGTATAATCCTTTGCCCTGTTGCTGCAGCTTCGGTCTGTCCTCTAACCAAACATTCATGTAAACCTTTATACTGATCAACTCGTAATCTAGGCTGATTAAAACGTATATATCTAAGACGTTCAGATTCAACCATTGTGTAACTGTCAACAAAAAATTGTTGATATAGTCTCCGTGATTTAAGAATAATTGAGTTATCTGCATCTCTATCATGGATTCGAAATGCAAAAAAATCTTGCATTCTAATCTTTACGTGTTTATTACCACCCGATCGAACAGAAAAATCACATGTAGCAATGTCTGGGCTATATCCATCTTCAGCATACGGAAATAGCATTGGATACTATAATGAAAGGTACATCGGGTGCAAGACATCAATTTTTTTTAGGATCCTTGACTGTGTCTCAATGATCACATCCCTATCTAGAACCACTTCATCGATATCACCAACAATTAACACTGCTACCTCAGAAATCGATGGCAAATTATATCTCCTACCATCACTTGTTCTTTTCCGAATAAGTTTCATCCTAACTCCCTCTAAACTCTCATCCCCATATCTATCTCTAGCATATCTAAAGGACTTAGCAAGGGCATTGTACTGATCAAGCATCGAGGATATAAAAGATACAATCTCACGATCAACATCATTAACAGTCGTATCATTTCTGTAAGAATATAGTTACAAATGAAACAATTCTCAATAAAATAAAATAAAAATGTATTGAACAAAGCTAAAACAAACACCAAAAGACAAAATAACAAATGACATAGAATTACCTTACTACACGAATTCAATTTTCAATCTCATTATCCGTGTCAAAGATGTAAAGTTGTGCAAATTTAGGAGGTTCATTTGCTAGAGGGAGCAAGCTTCCAATGCAATGATAGTTCTGACCCCCTAGAAGAAATATTGGAGGTGCTCTACCATTATTCATTTGATGTTTGATAGGATGCGAAATTCTGAGCATTCTCTGCCCTTATATGTACATCTTGCATTCCTTAAGTGTGTTAATTGTAGTTGTTTGCATTGTTATTGCATATTTTGCATTTTGGTGGTTGATGTGGAATTTCGTTACTTTTTGAGGCTTTAAGTAGACCTTAGTCTTGTTATCTTTTGATGCACGTTTGGGTAGTGCTTTGGTATTTCAGGGACCTAGGCTGGAGCTACTTCAAGTCTCGAGAGCATCGGGAGCGTCGGAGCGAACGAGCGGACGAAACGGAGAACCGGAGAAAGAGCAACATTTTGCCCGCTTACTAATACTGGTCGCTAGCGACCAGCATTATGCTTGCTATGGTCGCTAGCGACCACCTCGTGACAGCAAACCCAATTTTATGTTTTTTTGCTATTTAGTCCCTACTCCCTTTTTTGTAAAGAAGTCCCTTTATCTGATTGGGCTGACACACTTTTAGATTATTCTAGTTCATTTTCCAAATTAGGCTAGGGCTTTTAGAGAGAGAAGCTCCACCTTCTCTCTAGGTTTTTCCATTTTTGTTCTTGCACACTATTACACTATTATACTCTTCTCCAAGTTCAATTATAATTTCATTTTCATTTTCCAGCATGATTATGGTTCCCATTTCTTTATCTCATTTGTTATCTTTGATTATGTGTGAGTAGCTTTCTCATTCTTGGTGTTGGGTGAAAGCCAAAATTGTGTTTTCTCTTGAAACGCACTATTAAATTGTTTTCTAGCTTCTCATTCTCTTGGGCTTTTGTATGTTATTAAAGTTAGCTTGTGTCGATTCATGCTTGCTGATTTTTATCTTGCCATGAATGTGTTACTTTCTTGTTGATTTTAGTTTAGGATCTGTTTAATTTGTTTTATTTCTTGCATTGTTAAAATTGAACATTGTTGATATTAGTGATGATTTATGCTGATACTGTTCTCTTGATGTTATTGTGCATTTAGTTATTAGGATGTGATTGTGTTGTCATTATCTAATTTTCAAGAATATTATGTTCTAATAGTTTAGGTTCATGCATTTAGTGTTCATTCTAATTAGGACCATGCATTTAGTTGTGTTAATATTAGTTGTTTAAAATTATTGTGAAATTCATTGTGTTCTTTGCATTATGTTCTGTGTTTAGTTTGTGTAAGCATGCTTGATGTTTTATTTGGCTTCCTTACATTTATTTTGTGGATTTGGTTAATAGTTAGTGAATTGCTTGATTGAAACACAAAGAGAATGCATACCATGAGTTTTTCTATTGATTTTAGTGAATGATCGTTTGACTTAAAATGAGTTTGTGGCATACCCTTGTAAGCTTTTGAGCTTTAATTGGTGGCCCCATTACATGTCACCTATCTTTCTTGTGTGTACTTCTCATTTGTGCATGCTAGAACTTGCTTGAATTCTTGTCTGAAACATTGGATTGGTGCATGCATCTCTGGACATGATTGAGGCATTGTTTTTGTTTTAGCTACTAACCCATATAGCCACCCTCGTACATTACTCCCTTGCTAGCCACTTTGAGCCTTTTATCCCATTTCTTTGTTATCACCCTAACATCATAGCCTAATAAAGTGTAAAACAAGTTCACATCCTTAACTTAGGCTTAGGAGAGCAATTTCACTTGTTCTTTGTGGTGCTTTATTTTGGGATTGGGATTTTGGTTTAAGTGTGGGGGAAGCATGTGGGCACGCTTCGGTTTAAGTATGGGGGGTGTAAGCTATAGTTATCTTTGGTTTTACTCATCTTTGTCTTCATTTTAAAAATAATCATGTAAATGTCTTTGTTTTAAAAACATAAAAAAAAATGAAAGTTAAATGTCCTTTGGTTTTTGATATCCCTTGGGGCTGTTTATATTGGTGTTCTGTTTTCCTCTAAGTCTTTCGTTCAATAATAAAAAGGGGGGTCATTTGGGAAATTGGATTATCTTTCACTAGGTTCGGGTTATGGGGTTTGCCTTGGGGTTGGGTAGAGTTAGTTGCTCTCCGGCACCTAAGTTTTAGCTCTGCTAGCTTTGAATTTCCCCTGCCCTAAACCTGGCCTCATTACAACCCTCCTAAGTCCTCTTGATCCTTGATGCATGTGACCTTTCTTGTGGCGGAATGAGAATTCTTGCAAGCCTATGGTTATGCACGTCTACCGGCGGTGAGTGTGAAGTAATATAGCCCATACACGTTGGTGAGTTGTGTGGTGATACACCTACCTTTGAGTGGCCACTTGTTTGATTTTTTGTCAAATGATTAATTCACCTTGTGCATGTTGGAAAATGGATTCTCTAGCCTTCTCTCTTGCAATTCATGAACTTGAAACCAAACCTTGTGTTATCCGTTGGAAATTGGTTGCCTTTTGATTCATCAAGCATGTTTGTTGTTAGGTTAGATTCTTGTGTTGCTTAGGGTTAGGATGTATTGCATGAGGACATGCAAGTTGTTAAGTGTGGGGGTATTTGATAGGATGCGAAATTCTGAGCATTCTCTGCTCTTATATGTACATCTTGCATTTCTTAAGTGTGTTAATTGTAGTTGTTTGCATTGTTATTGCATATTTTGCATTTTGGTGGTTGATGTGGAATTTCGTTACTTTTTGAGGCTTTAAGTAGACCTTAGTCTTGTTATCTTTTGATGCACGTTTGGGTAGTGCTTTGGTATTTCAGGGACCTAGGCTGGAGCTACTTCAAGTCTCGAGAGCATCGGGAGCGTCGGAGCGAACGAGCGGACGAAACGGAGAACCGGAGAAAGAGCAGCATTTTGCCCCCTTACTGATACTGGTCGCTAGCGACCAGCATTATGCTTGCTATGGTCGCTAGCGACCACCTCGTGACAGCAAACCCAATTTTATGTTTTTTTGCTTTTTAGTCCCTACTCCCTTTTTTGTAAAGAAGTCCCTTTATCTGATTGGGCTTACACACTTTTAGATTATTAGTTCATTTTCCAAATTAGGCTAGGGCTTTTAGAGAGAGAAGCTCCACCTTCTCTCTAGGTTTTTCCATTTTTGTTCTTGCACACTATTACACTATTCTACTCTTCTCCAAGTTCAATTATAATTTCATTTTCATTTTCCAGCATGATTATGGTTCCCATTTCTTTATCTCATTTGTTATCTTTGATTATGTGTGAGTAGCTTTCTCATTCTTGGTGTTGGGTGAATGCCAAAATTGTGTTTTCTCTTGAAACGCACTATTAAATTGTTTTCTAGCTTCTCATTCTCTTGGGCTTTTGTATGTTATTAAAGTTAGCTTGTGTCGATTCATGCTTGCTGATTTTTATCTTGCCATGAATGTACATTAATTTCTTGATTAAGGGATTAAAGTGCATTTAGGGGTTTATGGGTCTATGTGTTGATCAATGCATTGGCTCAATCATTGAGAGAGTGTGAATAATTCTTGATTTAGAATTAGGTTTGCATGTGCTTGGGGTGATTAGATTATTTTGGTTTTGATCAAAGTTAATTTGGTTTAGTAATTCTTGAGCATGTGTAAGTTGCATTCTAAGTGTTTGATAAAATATCTATGTGGGTTTAGGATAGAGAAAATGTGATTTTGTGCATGACTCAACACCAAGACTCTTTTTGCATTATTAATACCTCTTGCTTTCATTGCTTGCGTTACTTCTTACACAATCCCAACACTACATATACTATACATACTCAATCAACAATTTAAGTCCTCTTTGGGAAACGACTTGGGTTGACTAGCTATACTACTATAGCTAATTAATTCAATACCTTTTTGGGAACTTGTTTGTAATTCTAAGTTGGTTGTAGCTAAAAGAATTAACGACGCTTTTAGCCAACATCAATTTTTGGCGCCGTTGCCGGGTAGGCTTAAGATTTGATTATTGTGCATAGTTATAGTATTTTCTTTTCTTTGCATATCTATTACTAGTTTATACTTACACTTACTCAAAAACACAAAAATACAATAATTTTCTGCACTTTTTCTATTTAGTGCAGAAATTTTCTGCAATATTTAGTTTTATAAGTTGTTTTCACTTTATATGCTCTCTATGAATGACTCGATCGCACACCGACCAATCCTTCGAACGTTTTGATCCCGAGATCGAAAGGACCTTGAGAAACTTGAGGCGTTCTAGGAGGATTGGTGGTGTTGAGGACATAGAGTTTGATTCCGCTTTACCTACTCAATCATTTAGTGAAGGTGCTAGTGTCAATAGTGATTTAGATAGTTTTTTCGGCCCGGAACCTTTTGATTTTTCCGCTAGTGTTTCAGGTGAAAGCTCTACCATGGGTGATCACGAGCTCACACTCCGGGAGATGGCGGCTCCTGATCTCACTCAACAACACCTTGGCATCATTTACCCCCAAGCGGAGGCCGATTTCGAACTCAAGGGGGCTTTAATCCATTGGCTCCCTAAGTTCCATGGGCTAGCCGAAGAGGATCCCTGTAACACCCTACTAGATAGCCCTTAACGCTTAAGTCATTTTAGGCCATTTCATAAGGGTTACCTCCTGTTATCATGTTTTATCTTTATATTTAAAATATAATACGCGGAAAATAGGTGGGAGTAGATTTTTCGTAAACATTCGCGGAATAGAAAATAAGGGTTTTGCGCATATGATAAGCGATAATATAAGTGATACAAACATTTATTGAAAATACCTCTTCATATAAATAACTCCCATCAAGTAACAAACATGAAATAAATACTAGGTCTCACCCCATAAGCCAAAAACTATGACCTATGAGACTCCACCATAAATATGAGTAAATAAATAGCTGCCGGCTAACAAAGGTCCGGACTCAGAAAACATAATAAATGAATAAACGTAGCGGAAGCATAAAAATCATAACATCTGATAAAGAAATAAAACATGTCTCTGATATCTGAGGAACTAAATCATAAACTAAGTCTGCACGATCTCCTCGTGTGCTCCGACATCCTGCTCTAGCTGCTCCTCTAGAAGGTGGGAAAAACATAGGGTGAGCACTGGGAAGTGACTCAGTAGAGGAAGTCGCCCCGGGTTTAATTATAAAATAAGTGAAGCATGAATGAGTTCATTTCAGATATAAGTTTAAAATAATCTTTTCCCGGAACGTCTTACCTAAGTGCGTCTGGTTCATTTTATTAATACGTATATCATCGCATAAATAAATAAACGTCTCGGTGTCTTGTACTAGTGCCCTTAAATCATAAATAATAAATACATCATAAAATACATTTCAACACGTTAAACATCTTTATCTTTCTTTAACTGTGAGACATAATCGCCCTCATGTCCTATCCTCCACATCACCGGCCCCTAGGCATGAGCTCATCCTAAACTAATGGGGAGAAGGGGTAATTCACCTTCCCTTTTGAAGGCTACTGTGTTTTAACATAGCGTCACCCAGTGGCGTTTAACATAGCGTCACCTCGTGACGTTTTAACATAGCGTCACTGAGCGCGTTTTGTTTATTAAACTTTAACATTACATAATCATAGACATATAGCATTCATCACATATATCTTATCATTAATCATTATATAAATCATATAATCATGTCAACAATTTAACTCATCATAAAAACAACACATATACTCAGTATAACATATATATCTCATAAATAATTATATATTCAAATACACAAGTCGTATAACGCAATAGGGAGAATAAAAGGGTAAAAAACATGTCAATTTATATTCTTTAACATCATGGAATAAACATAGCACATACACTTACTTACTCTGACATCATGGAGAATAAATAAATACAACTCCTTATCAAATAAACATGATATACAACTACTTATAAATATTATTCTTAGTGCTTCTATACCTTTCATTTCATGTCATATGATCTCGTTTATTTTATTATTATTTCTTACTTATACTTTATTCTGGTTTTACTTGTACTTTGTACTCTACCCTTAAGTATCTTGTAAACTCTTATATTTTATTCATCATCAATCTTGTCTTCTATACTATTATTGTTACTATTACTATTATCATTACATATCATATATTATACATGTTGTTGTTCTTACTGTATTATTCTTTTATTATTATTACTCTAAACTTATTAATTATCATTATTTATAATTACTATTTTAATTTTTATTATTAATATAGTCTCTTGTTATTTACCTAGTACCAATCATTACACATGTCAATAATACATACCCATTGTTAATAATACTTACTAACTATTACTAATAATACTTATCTATTATTAACAGTACTTACCCGCTCATAATAATTATTATTAGGGTTAATATTTTATTATTATCTTCCCTATTAATATTACTATCATTATCATATTATTATAATTATTTCTATCCGTTATCTACCTGTTATTATTATTAACCAATATACATGCTAATAGGTATAAGTTTATGTAATAATAATATGTAATAGTAATATACATATACTAGTAAACTGTTTTTTTTTTCTTTTTATTTTTTTTCTTCTTTATATATATATATATCACGCTGCCAGGCCAGGAATGAAAACGTAACCATGAATACTCATCCACGCCATACTTACATATATATATATATATATATATATATATATATATATATATATAGTGTATAATAATAATAATAATAATAATAATAATAATAATAATAATAATAATAATAATAATAATAATAATAATAATAAGGCACAAAAATCCCTAATGGGAAAAACGAACATCAAATTAATCTCATAAAATCATCACCAATATACATGAAAATAGAATGTCTAACCCCCTCTTGAAGACAAAATGCTAGAATGCAAAGAGAAACCCCTTTTTTCCCGACGTTGCTCTCGTTGGAAACCTCTCTCTCTAGCCCCACGAACGGTCTGGTGACGCCGGAGACTCTTAACGGAGAAACAGAATCGGTAGAAAGCTCCGACTTGATGAGAGGATTAAGAATATGAATTTATTTTCTGGATTGGGTGAGGTTTGACGGGTGTTTCGTGGTTTGGAGTATCAATGGCTTAGGGAGCTCTTGAGAGAAAGATGACTATGGCGGCTCAGAAGAAGGAGGAGAGTGTTTTTCTCAATTGGAGAGAGTTACTAGTGTTTATATAGGGAGTGGCTAGGTCAAGAGTCATTGTGGGGCCCACCGTCACTTAAATTACTAAAACACTCCAAATCCCTCCAAATAATACTATAATGCTCATATAATTTTTCTAATATTTAAATATAAATTAAAATACACACATAGACACAAAAAATAAAATAAAATAAAATAAAATAAATAATAATATATAACACTAACATTATCTAATAACATCATGTAACTCATATAAATATTTTATATCATCATTCCTAACCTCATCCTCATGCATCATCTAAATACCAATTAAAACTCATATATGCATCCAACATACTCTTCCACACACAATGAACACTCACATAAATACACATAATTATCATGACATATAATTTACACACGTAATTCACATAGCATAGAATGAACACATATATACACACTTAAATCACGTCACACATAAGGGTTTGACTAGAAGAAACTTATCCACCCAAACCGAATTAAATCCTAACCAAGGTCAATTACCCTTAATCTCACTTAATTAGGACTTAATAAAAGTCGGGGTGTTACAATCCCAACCAACACCTCAAGGAGTTCCACATTGTTTGTGCCACCCTCCGACCACAAGGAGTGGATGAGGATTTGGTGAAACTCCGTGCTTTCCCATTCTCCTTGGAAGGAGCCTCCAAGCAATGGTTGCTCAACTTACCCGACGGGGCGGTTAATTCATGGCTCACCATGAAGCGGGTATTCTTGGAAAAATACTTTCCCGCTTCAAGAACTAGCTCCATCCGGAAGGAAATATGTGGAATCCGGCAAATGCATGGAGAGACACTCTATGAGTATTGGGAACGCTTCAACAAATTGGTGGCTAGTTGTCCATTCCACCAAATTCAAGAAAATCACTTGATCCAATACTTCTATGAGGGACTCAACCCGGCGGATAAAGGCACCATTGATTCCTCAAGTGGGGGTGCTCTAATGAATAAGACTCCAACTCAAGCTAGGGAGTTGATTGAGACCATAGCGGCGAATTACCAACAATTCGGAGCAAGGGACGCTCGTAGTTCGAAAGGGGTCAATGAAGTGGTTGCTATGGAGTCCAATGGGGTCTACAAGAAGTTGGATGAGATTTCGGTCTTCATGAAGCAACTTGCACTCAACCATCACAAGCCACCTTCAATTCCACCCATTGACATCCAACAGGTGTGTGGCATTTGTGCAAGTGACCACCCTACTGACACTTGCCCCCAACTCATGGATGATCCAACCATGGTGGCCGCTACGCACCAATTCAACAATAGACCCCCCTTCAACCCAAATAACCCACCCATGGGAAACACATACAACCCCTCTTGGAGAAACCATCCTAACCATAGGTGGGGGAACAACCAAAACAACCAATACTCCCAACCCACCTATGGCCAAGCTTCTAACTCCCAACCATACCACCAACAACCTCCAAAATACCAAGCTCCACACCAAAGACCAAACCCCCAACCTCAACTTACCGGCACTAAACCCCCTCTTCAAATTCTAGCCCCTCCACCCACCACTCAAAACCCTCAACCCCCTCCAACCAATGATGCGGAGAACCCTGCCATGCAACAAATCATCAAGTTTCTTATGGAACAAAAGCAACAAACCGATGCCCTCTTTCAACAACAAAACGAGTTGCAAAGGAAGATCCTCCAATTGGAGAGTACTCAAGCATCTTCCTCAAATACCCAAGGAGGGCAACTTCCCGCTCAACCGTTCCCAAACCCAAAGGGGGACGTCAATACCATCACCCTTCGCTCCGGAACCACTCTACCGGAAAGGGAAATTTTGGAAGAGGATGACAAGAGGAAGGACAAAGGGAAGGGGAAAGTAGTGGTTGAAGAAAGCAAAGAGGAGGACAAGAAGGAAAAGGAAGAGGAGGGCAAAAAGGAAGAGGAAACCCAACCAAGGTGCTTGCCTTTCCCTCAACTCATTAGGGGAAGCAAGAGAAAGCAAGTGGAAGTGGACCTAGATCTTTTGGAGACTTTCAAGAAGGTGGAAGTCAATATTCCCCTCTTGGATGCCATCCAACAAGTCCCAAAATATGCTAAGTTCCTCAAGGAGCTTTGCACTCACAAGCGGAGGGTCAAAGAGGCGAAGTCTCAAGTTGAAGTTGCAATGCTATCTTCCTCTTTGCCCCGCAAGTTCCAAGATCCGGGAAAATTCTCTATACCTTGCGTGGTGGATAAAATGGACATCAAGGACGCGCTTGCGGACTTGGGAACGGGGATTAATGTCATGCCCAAGACTATCTATCAAGCCCTCAACTTCGGCGAACTCAAGCCAACCGGTTTGCTTCTCCAATTTGCAAACCGAAGTGTCCAAAAATCGGAGGGAATTCTTAAAGATGTACTTGTTAAGGTTAACGAATTAATTTTCCCCGTTGATTTCTATGTGTTGGACACCAATGATGAGGTACCATTGGACCAACATACACTTATACTTGGCCGACCTTTTCTCAAAACCGCTAAGGCCAAGGTGGATGTGTATGCGGGTACTTTGGACCTAGAATGTGGTGATCTCAAGGCTCGTTTTTGTCTTAAAGAAGCTATGAAACACCCCTCTGAGTCTCATTCTATTTTTTTTGTTGATATTATTGATGAATTGGTTGAGGATGAGGTAGAAGGGTGGTTTCAAGGCTTAAACCCCTCTAGTGTCATTGACAATGACTTGAGTCTTGAGACTAGTGAAATTTGTTTGGAAAAAGGTGAATTGTCCACAAAGTGTGCGAATGAGGATTTTGAGCTTTTTGGAGCAAATGATAAAACAATTGGTTTGAATGAAGAATTGAATTCTAGTGAAGTTACTGGATATGATGCTTGTTCTTGTGCCAAAGCGTTTGCTATTTCAGGTGATCCTCATGAGGAAGCTCAAGCATTACCCACAAAAGAATTGAAACCTCTCCCTCCACATCTCAAATACATTTTCTTGGGAGAAGGTGAAGCTCAACCAGTAATTATAGCCAGTGATCTCTCCACCATTCAAGAAGACAAGCTTACGCAAGTCTTGAGGGATCACAAGGCGGCTATTGGGTGGACCTTGGGAGATCTTACTGGGATTAGCCCCTCCACATGCACACACCGCATATTTTTGGAGGAGGGTGCAAAACCGGCGAGGCAACCTCAAAGAAGGATGAATCCCTTAATCTTGGATGTGGTCAAGAAGGAAGTGACCAAACTTTTGGCGGCGGGCATCATCTACCCCATTTCTGATAGCCAATGGGTGAGCCCCTTCCAAGTTGTTCCCAAGAAGTCCGGCATCACCGTCATCCGTAATGAAGAGAATGAGTTGGTCCCAACGAGAGTCCAGAATAGTTGGCGGGTTTGCATAGACTACCGCCGACTCAACCAAGCAACTCGGAAGGACCATTTCCCCTTGCCCTTCATCGACCAAATGCTTGAGAGGTTGGCCGGACAATCCCACTACTGCTTCTTGGATGGATTTTCGGGGTATTTCCAGATTCACATAGCCCTTGTGGATCAAGAGAAGACTACTTTCACATGCCCCTTCGGCACTTTTTCCTATCGGCGCATGCCATTTGGGCTCTGCAACGCCCCAGGCACCTTTCAGAGGTGTATGGTAAGCATTTTCTCTGATTTTCTGGAAAGTTGCATGGAGGTTTTTATGGATGACTTCACTGTTTTTGGTTCCTCATTTGATGCATGCCTAGATAGTTGTACCAAGGTCCTAAAGAGATGCATTTCCTCTCACTTGGTGTTAAATTTTGAAAAATGCCATTTCATGGTTCAAAAAGGTGTGGTCCTTGGTCATATTATCTCTAGGGAAGGCATTTGTGTTGATAAGGTTAAGATAGATGTGATTACTTCTTTGCCTTACCCCGCATGCGTGCGGGAAGTTCGTTCTTTTTTGGGCCATGTAGGGTTTTACCGGCGGTTCTTTAAGGACTTCAGCAAGACGACCCTCCCTCTCACAAAACTACTGCAAAAGGACATGGATTTCTGCTTTGATGAGGCTTGCAAGAAGGCGTTTGATGCGCTTAAGGGGCACTTGACCACCGCACCTGTGATCCAACCTCCGGATTGGACACTCCCTTTCGAGTTGATGTGCGATGCCTCCAACCATGCGTTGGGTGCCGTGTTGGCACAGTCGGTGGGTAAGATTCCTCATGCTATTTACTATGCCTCTCGTACCTTGGATTCGGCGCAATCCAACTATACTACTATCGAGAAAGAGCTCCTAGCCATTGTTTTCGCACTTGAGAAATTTCGCTCTTACTTGCTAGGCTCTAAGGTAGTAGTATATTCGGATCATGCCACCCTCAAATATCTTTTGAAGAAACCTGAGGCCAAGCCTCGTCTCATCAGATGGATGTTACTCTTGCAAGAGTTTGACATTGAGATTAGGGATCGGAGTGGTGCTCAAAATTTGGTTGCAGACCATTTAAGTAGACTTGAGCAACTTCTTGATGATCCCCATCCCATTGATGACTCTTTTCCTGATGAGAGATTGCTAAAAGTTGACTTGGTACCATGGTACGCACCTATCGCCAATTACTTGGCAGCCAAGATTCTCCCCCCAAACTTTTCAAAATCCCAAGTAGACAAATTCAAAAGTGATTGTAAATACTACTTGTGGGATGAACCATTTTTGTGGAGAATTGGTGCCGATCAAGTGATTAGGCGATGTGTGGAGGACCATGAGACACATTCTATTCTTCGTTTCTGTCATTCCGGCGCATCCCGGAGAGTTACTTGACTGTGGATTCTATTGGCCTTCTCTTAAGAAGGATGCTTTTGAATTTTGTAAGGCATGTGAACAATGCCAAAGACCCGGAAACAACTCTTGGAAGAATGAGATGCCTCAACAACCCTTACTCTTTTGTGAAATCTTCGACGTTTGGGGCATCGATTTTATGGGACCATTTCCGGTTTCTCATGGTTATGTTTACATCCTTCTTGCTGTGGATTATGTTTCAAAATGGGTGGAAGCTATAGCCACCAGGACTAATGATGCTGCTGTTGTAGTTTCTTTTGTGCGGTCTAATATTTTCTGTAGGTTTGGCACTCCGAGAGCGATCATCAGCGACTGTGGGACTCATTTCTGCAATAGGAGCATGGACGCTTTGTTCTGTAAATACGGGGTTGTTCATAGGGCTTCAACACCCTACCACCCCCAGACCAACGGACAAGCGGAAGTCTCCAACCGGGAGATCAAGCAGATTTTGGAGAAGGTGATGCCTGAGCATCTTTATTTAATTTTATAGTTTAAATTCTAAGAAATTGTGTTAGTTTTAGTTAATTTCAGTGGGTTCTTAGAGTAAATTAAGTGTTTTTAGAATAAATTGGATTTTCCTGGGTTATATTACGTTTTTGGTATTATTTTGGTGTTAATTTCAGGAATTGAGCAAGTAATTGATGAATGAATAGCAACTGAAGTTGCACATCGAGTCGCAAAAGAGTCCAATTTGGGGCGCCTTGCACCTCACTCACGCGCAGCGCCCCAAAGTCAGAAAGAAAATGAAGATGTGCAGCTGATGCGGGCGCTTCGCGCCCACCAGGCGTTCAGCGCCCTTCAAGCCTACGCTGTGCGCCTTTGCTCTCAGCGCCTCGCGCATGTGAAGCCCTGCACCAGCATAGCCAGCGCGCCGCGTCCTACCGCCAGCCTTGCGCCCTGCGCCCCAGGAGACAGCGCCCAGCGCCAGCCTTGTGCTTTGCGCCCCTGAAAATCTGCTGCCTTGTCGCGCTGCATATGGCTGAAGCATTGCGTCCAGGAACCTTACGCGTCGCGCCCGTAGGAAGCCGTGCGCCTGGGAAGCAGCAGCCGTGAACATGTATCAGGTTGACCAGGCGCCCCGCGCCCGTGTGGCGCCCGGCGCCCTGGAAGCCTCGTCTTGCCGCGCTTCGCGTGCGGGTGAGGCCCAGCGTCCGGTGAAACTGGAGCAAAACAACATAACTAAATGCTAAAAGTGTGCTATTATTCTGGAACATTTAAAATGCAGATCTAATTGCTATTATTTCTGAGTTATCTTTAACCAAAAATCCCTTTGTTTTAGGGATAGATACAATTTGAATTCTAGGTCTATCTGATTATATATAGGACTAGAATAGAAGCTCAGGTTATCTTGGTTTTTACTTCACTTAGTCCAGTACTCTGTTTTACTCTGTTTTTTCAATAAAATCAGTTATTCGTTCTTCAAAATGTTTTCTTTCGATTATTATGTTTTGTTTACTTTGATTATGAGCAACTAATTTCTTTGTTAGGGTGAAGGGGATCGTATTACTATGAATTAATTTTATATTTGTGAACCTTTGAATTTTATTAATTCAATTTAAGCAATTACCTTATTTGTATTGTGTTGTTCTGAGGATTGGAAAATCACTTTTCAACTTCATGTGTTTATTTGGGAAAATTAATTTGTGAATTAGCTTAAGGGAAATTGCCAAAAAGATTAATTTCTAGGAATAGAATTAAGATTTTTGTGAACTTTTGAGTCAATATAAATATTTTCTTTTCTTTGAAATGATTTGATCAAGGGATTGACTGATTGTTCATAGAAAAAGTGTTAAATTACCAAGGAATTGGAATTGACAACCTAAGATTCATTCATTGAATTGAAGCTTTAAAATTTAAAGGCAAGCAATTGTTTTATTAATTTCAGAAAATACGTGAACCTGATTCCCTAACCTTTTATCAATTGAATTTTTCATTAAACTTTTACTGTCTTGTTACATTTAATAGCCTTTTGAATTTAGATTATATGTTCATTCATTACCTTTTATTGGATTCGTCTAATTAGAAATCTACTTTAAGAAATTTTTGCTCGGTTCTTTAATCCTCGTGGGAACGATACCCACTCACCGTGGTTTTTATTACTTGAATGATTCGGTGCACTTGCCGAGACCCTATCAAGTTTTTGGCGCCGTTGCCGGGGATTAATTGAAACTGACAATTAGAGTAATTGAGTTATTTCTAAATTAGATACTGTTCTTTTATTTATTTTATCTTTGCACTCCCTTCACTGTGACGTTGGGAGTGCCGTATCTCACTTTCATTTAGTTTGGTGTTTGTTTTGCATGCAAAATAGCACCAACGCTCTATATTTTGATCCGGAAATAGAAAAGACATTGAGGCTATTAAGGAAAGCAAAGAGAAAAGCGGAGATGGCCGACGTAGGTGACGGACAAAGAAGGACCTTGGGAGACTATGCTACACCTACTACCAATGGGTGTGGTAATAGTATTCTCCCACCACCGGTACAAGCAAATAATTTTGAGCTCAAACCTTCACTCATTCAGTTAGTGCAACAAGAACAATTTAGTGGAGGAGCTCTTGATGATCCCAATGTGCACTTAGCAACTTTTCTCCAGCTATGTGATACAATCAAGAGCAATGGTGTGAGCTCAGATGCAATTAAGTTGAGGCTCTTCCCTTTTTCTCTTAGGGATAGAGCTAAACTATGGTTGCAAGCACAACCACTGGAGAGTATCAGCACATGGGAGGATTTAGTTAGTAAATTTCTAGCTAAATACTTCCCTCCTCAGAAGTTGGCAAAGCTAAGGAATGACATCAACTCATTTGCTCAAAAAGAAGGAGAATCACTTTATGAAGCATGGGAAAGGTACAAGGAGATGCTCAGAAAATGTCCACATCATGCATTCCCTGAGTGGTTACAAATCCAAACATTCTATGATGGGGTGTCTCAAAGTTCAAGAGCCATGATTAATGCAAGTGCTGGAGGATCTCTTCATAGAAAGACCCCTGAAGAAGCCTTAGAGTTGATTGAGACAATGGCTGAGAATAACTTCTTATGTCCAAGTGATCGAACTCCATTAAGGAAAGGTATGATGGAGTTGGACACATTGGATACTCTCTTGGCACAAAATAAGATGATGTCTCAACAACTAGCTACACTCACAAAGCAAATGGGACAAATGCAAGTTGCTGCAGTAGGACCTCCAAATTCATCTTGTGAACTTTGTGGTGGAGCTCATAAGAATGAAGAATGTGATCTTTTCAAAGAAACTTTACCGGAGCAAGTAAACTACATGGGGAACCCTCCAAGGCAACAAAATGATCCATATTCCAAAACTTATAATCCTGGGTGGAGGAATCATCCAAATTTTGGGTGGGGAAATCAAGGGCAGAAGCAATTCAATGTTCCAAATCAACAACCCCCATTCATTCCTCCACAAGGTCCCCCTAAACCAACTTCATTGGAGATTGCTATGGAGAAACTCACTCAATCCACCTCTACTTTTGTGCAACAAACCTCAAGTTTCATGCAGGAGACAAGGGCTAATTTCAAAAATCAAGAGGCTTCTAAAGGAATTTGGAGGTACAAGTGGGTCAAATAGCTAAACAACTCTCTGAGAGGCCTACAGGGATTTTTCCAAGCAACACAGAACCAAATCCTATGGAGCATTGTAAGGCTATTCAATTGAGGAGTGGAAAAACAATTAAAGAGCAAAAAGAAGAAAATAAAGAAAAAGTGGATGTACGGGAAAAGCAAAAAGAAAAAGAACTTCCCATAATTGAAGAGAGAGAAAAAGAAGTACCCATGCAAGAAGAAAAGAAGGAAGAAGTTCAAGTTGCTCCATACAAACCAAGGCTACCATATCCTCAAAGACTTCAAAAACAAAACCAGGAAAAGCAATTCTCAAAGTTCTTGGACATATTTAGGAAGTTACAAATAAATATCCCATTTGCTGAGGCTCTTGAGCAAATGCCTTTATATGTCAAGTTCATGAAAGATTTGCTATCAAGGAAGAGAACTCTCAAGGAGGATGAAACAGTGATGCTCACGGAGGAATGTAGTGCTGTCATTCAAAAGAAGATTCCTCAAAAATTAAAAGATCCTGGGAAGTTTTATGTTCCTTGCACTATTGGAAGTTTGACCATTGGGAAGGCCTTGTGTGATTTGGGAGCAAGTATAAACCTCATGCCTTTGTCCATAATGAAGAAGTTAAATATTGAGGAAGTAAAGCCAACTTCTATTTCTCTGCAACTTGCTGATCGTTCAATCAAGTTCCCTTTGGTGTTGTAGAGAATGCACTTGTCAAGGTTGATAAGTTTATTTTTCCTGCAGATTTTGTGTGCTTGATATGGAGGAAGATGAAGACACTCCTATTATCCTTGGGAGACCATTCTTAGCCACTGGAAGAGCTTTAATTGATGTGCAAAAAGGTGAGTTGACATTAAGGGTGCATGATGAAAAGGTAGTCTTTAATGTTTTCAACACTATGAAATTTCCAGTGGACCAAGAAAGTTGTATGAGGTTAGACACAATAGATCCCTTGGTAGAAGAAGTGTTTGCATTAACGTGGGAAGATGATGTTATAGAAACAATAGCCTTGGTGGAAGAGAATGATGAGAAAGACCAAGAACAACCCAATATGTCAAATTCTCCCTTAACCCCACAAGAAACAGAGGAGCTATTATTGAAGAAAAAGAGTGAGAAGCAAGAACCTATAAAGCCCGAATTAAAACCATTGCCTCCATCTCTTAAATATGCTTTCATAGGAAATAATGAGTTTTATCCTGTGATAATCAATGCTTCACTAAATGAAAAAAAGGAAGGAGAATTACTGGAAGTATTGAAGAAGCATAAAGGGGCAATTGGATGGAAGCTTAGTGACCTCAAGGGGATTAGTCCAACCATGTGCATGCATAAGATCCTCATGGAAGAAGACTCAAAACCAGTGGTGCAACCTCAAAGAAGACTCAACCCCATCATGAAAGAAGTAGTGCTAAAAGAAGTTCTGAAGTTATGGGATGCTGGAATTATTTATCCCATTTCTGACAGCCCTTGGGTGAGTCCCGTACAAGTGGTACCAAAGAAAGGTGGCATCACTGTGGTGAAGAATGAAAATAATGAGTTAATTCCTACAAGGACAGTTATTGGGTGGAGAATGTGCATTGATTATAGAAGATTAAATGTGGCTACTAGGAAAGATCATTTTCCACTTCCATTCATTGATCAAATGTTGGAGAGATTGGCAGGTCATCCATATTACTGCTTCCTGGATGGATATTCAGGCTACAACCAAATTGCAGTAGATCCTGTAGATCAAGAAAAGACAGCTTTCACATGCCCTTATGGAGTTTTTGCCTATCGAAGAATGCCTTTCGGGTTGTGCAATGCACCCGCCACTTTCCAAAGGTGCATGCTTTCTATATTCTCTGATATGGTAGAAAAATTCATTGAGGTATTTATGGATGATTTTTCTGTTTTTGGTGATTCATTTGAGTCCCGTCTCAAACATTTATCTTTGGTTTTAATGAGGTGTCAAGAAACGAACCTTGTTATAAATTGGGAAAAATGTCATTTTATGGTAACAGAAGGTATTGTTCTTGGACACCGAGTTTCTTCCAAAGGTATTGAAGTTGATAGAGCAAAGGTGGAGGTGATTGAAAAATTACCCCCTCCTATGAATGTTAAAGCAATGAGGAGTTTCTTGGGTCATGCTGGATTCTATAGAAGATTCATAAAAGACTTTTCAAAAATTTCAAAACCTTTAAGTAGTCTTTTAATGAAAGATTCACAATTTAACTTTGAATGCATGCATGCCTTTGAAACTCTCAAAACCAAGCTTGTCACTGCACCAATAATTTCCCCTCCTGATTGGTCCTTACCATTTGAACTAATGTGTGATGCAAGTGATTTTGCAATTGGGGCTGTCTTAGGACAAAGAAAGGACAAGTTGTTGCATGTGATTTATTATGCAAGTCGTGTGTTAAATGATGCAAAGAAAAATTATGCAACAACAGAGAAGGAATTATTGGCTGTAGTTTTTGCTTTTGATAAATTCAGATCTTATTTGGTAGTTCAAAAGTAATAGTCTACACTGATCATTCTGCTCTTAAGTATTTGATGAGTAAACAGGATGCAAAGCCAAGACTGATCAGATGGGTGCTGTTGTTACAAGAGTTCAACATGGAGATAAGAGACAAGAAAGGCTCAGAAAATTTAGTGGCATACCACTTGTCAAGGATTACACAGGGAGAGGAACAAGTGATTAAGGTTCCAGTGAATGAAGAGTTTCCAGATGAACAACTCCTAGCTATACAATTGTCGCCATGGTTTGCTGACATGGCAAATTATAAAGCTGGGGGAAGGGTTCCAAGTGAGATGAATGGAAATCAGAAAAAGAAATTCATGCATGATGCTAGATACTTTTTATGGGATGAACCTTATTTGTTCAAAAGGTGCAATGATGGAGTAATTAGAAGGTGCATCCCAGAGGAAGAAGTATATAGTGTTTTATGGCATTGTCATGGTTCAGAATATGGTGGACATTTTAGTGGAGAAAGAACTGCATCCAAGGTTTTGCAAAGTGGGTTGTATTGGCCAACCATTTTTAAGGATGCAAGAGCTTTTGTGGAAAGATGTGATAGGTGCCAAAGAACTGGGAATTTATCTAGAAAGCATGAAATGCCTAAACAATTTATTCTTGAGGTGGATTTGTTTGATGTGTGGGGAATAGATTTCATGGGTCCCTTTCCATCCTCCTACTCCAACGTGTACATCCTCGTAGCAGTGGATTATGTT
The DNA here is from genome assembly GCA_013621005.1 of Aeschynomene evenia. NCBI lineage: Eukaryota > Viridiplantae > Streptophyta > Magnoliopsida > Fabales > Fabaceae > Aeschynomene > Aeschynomene evenia. Next base: position 20,651,632 of record CM024263.1, on the reverse strand, counting down.
TCCAAATGGGTTGAAGCAATTGCCTCTCCCACTAATAATGCAAAGGTGGTAGTGAATTTTCTCAGAAAGATGATCTTTTCAAGGTTTGGAGTTCCTAGAACCTTGATTAGTGACGGTGGAAGTCACTTTTGCAATAAACAATTGGAGAGCCTTCTGCAAAAATATGGAGTCAAGCACAAGGTAGCCACCCCATACCATCCTCAAACAAGTGGACAAGCTGAAATTTCCAACAGGGAATTGAAGAGAATCCTGGAAAAAATGGTAAATGCTTCGAGGAAGGATTGGTCAAGGAAAATTGATGATGCACTTTGGGCCTACAGAACTGCATTCAAAACACCAATTGGTATGTCTCCTTATCAACTTTTATATGGTAAATCTTGTCATCTACCTGTTGAACTTGAACATAAGTCATTTTGGGCTATAGAATTTTTGAATTTTGATTTGAAATTGGCAAATGACAAGAGATTACTACAACTCAATGAACTTGACGAATTTCGTAGTCAAGCTTATGATAATGCTAAGTTGTATAAGGAGAGAACCAAGAGGTGGCATGACAAAAAGATCACTCCAAGACACTTTGAACCTGGGTAACAAGTTCTTTTATTTAATTCAAGATTAAGGTTGTTCCCAGGAAAATTGAAGACAAGATGGTCGGGACCGTTCACTAGCACTAAGGTTTCATCCTATGGGCACGTAGAGATTATGGACCCCAAATCTGAAAGAAAGTTCACTGTGAATGGGCAAAGATTGAAACATTATCTTGGGGGAGAAATTGACCGACTCGTCTCGGTTCAAACACTCACTTGAGAAAGTGTCATACGTCAAGCTAGTGACGTTAAAGAAGCGCTTATTGGGAGGCAACCCAATTGAGTATCCTTTTTATTTAATGTCGTTAATTTTAATTTTTAGTATTGTTCATTTATTCCCAAAAAAAAAAAAATTTCACATTTCTGGCGCTTAGCGCACCAGTGGCGCCTCGCGCCTCATCGCTCTCACCTTCTCTCGCGCATCGCGCCCACCTGGCGCATCGCGCCCACCTGGCGCATTGCGCCTTGAAGACAGAATGAAATATGAGCAAGGAAAGCTCCTTGGCGCTACGCGTGGGACCAGCGCATCGCGCCCCATCGACCACACGCCCTGCGCCAGCCAAGCGCATAGCGCCTTAGAAACAAAGTCGAAGCGGGACAAGCTGCGAACTGGGGCGCATCGCGCCTAAGAGGCGCCTCGCGCCTAAGAGGCGCCTCGCGCCTAAGAGGCGCCTCGCGCCTAAGAGGCGCATCGCGCCATTACTTCTCTTCCCGCTCCACGCTTCGCGCCCAATTCCCTCTCTCATTTTGGCGCTTGGCGCCTCGCCTAGAAAAATTGGCGCCACATTTTCACGCCTTGCGCGTGCTACAGGAAACAACTTGTGGGCATTATTAAAGATGCCCTTTGCCCAATTTAATTCCTCCAGTCTTACATTCTTCCTCATTTCTTAGATTCTTTCATCTCCACTCTGCTCCCCGTCATCCACCACCTTCCCCTATTAGCCGCATCATCATCGTGAGAGGCCACACCTTGGTCATCATCTAATTATCTCTATTTTAGGTAAGTTGTTCATTAACTATGAAGCATATCATTTCTTTTTTTTTTTTGTTCAAGTCTTATCAAGAAAGAGTGTAAATACTGCTGAGTTAGTGAAAATTTAGTTAAATAGAGATAATATAGAAGTTAGAGAAATTTGTCAATAAATCTGTGGTCTGAGAAAATGAGATAGAAATGATTAGTACTAATGCTTAGCTTAGAATTTTTGCAAAATTCTAAGTTTGGTGTTGGAAGAAATATCATTTGATTCATTATATAAGTGCTCTATTGTGAGAGATGGAAAATATGAACGAAGGTTATTATGTCTTTTCTATTGAGCTAACAATGCTAAGGGTGTTACTGTCATGTGGCTTCCTGTTTTGGTTTGATTTTGTTTTCAGGAAATGGCACCATCATCAAAAAAAAGAAAAGGGAAGGAAGTGGCTGCATCCCCCTCTTATTACTCTCATCGTTTCCGGACGAAAGAAAATGAAGACTACTACAATTCAGTGGTAGTGAACAAATCTATCATCCCGGAAATTGGCTTCGCGTTTAGAGAGGGGGAATTTCCAGAAATCCAAGAGGAAATTGCTCGAAGAGGGTGGGAGCTAGTTTGTTCACCCCCTAGAACTGCGGGAATGCAAAGGGTTCTGGAATTCTATGCAAACGCTTGGCAATCTGAAAAAACTAAAGAAAGGGAGTTCAAGAGCTTTCTCAGAGGAAAGGAGATTGAATTTAGCTCTGAAATGGTGGAGACGGTGCTGAATCTAGAAGTCAATCCAGAAAAATCTCCCTATGGGTACTGTGCACGGTTGAAGGGAATCAGGAGCTGCAGACAACACTGCGAGAAATTTGTAAACCCGGGGCAAACTGGAAGAGGGACAAACAAGGCCGACCAAATCAACTAGCTCGAGCAGATCTTATTCCTGTGGCTAGGGGATGGTTAGAATTCATCAATCATACCATCCTCCCAACCACTCACTATTCAGAAGTAACGGTGGATAGAGCAGTGATGATTCATTGCCTTATCACCAAGGAGCAAGTTGATTTGGGCACTTTATTATCCAAGGGTATATCAAAATTTGTATACTCATCAAGAATGACCCTAGGATTTCCGTGCCTCATTCAACGCATTACCGAAGCTGCAGGGGTAGTAATTGAAGGTGACTCTCCCATTCATGTGCCTAGGCCAATAATTGCTGCAACCATTGGAAGATCAAGAAAGAAAGATACGGGTAAGGCACCTGAAGTTCCATTCACTGCCCCTCCGAATAAGCCCATGGAGGACATACCAAGTCAGAGTCAAAATCAAGATGAGTTATCAGAAGTGCATAAGCTGAGAGTTGAATTGAATGACTTCAAAATTGATTCTTATGAAATGTTTTCCTACCTTGCTCATGCATTTCATAAACTGGCTCCAGAAAAATTTCCTAATTGTCAAACTACTTGCAAGAAAAAATGGGAATACAGGGAGCCTTATCCATCGAATGATGAGGAGGAGGAGGAGGATGAAGAAGAAGAAGAGGATGATGAGGATGAGGATCAAGGGGGAGATTGACCACCCCCCTCAGGTAAGTTCCAACTGATGCTTGAATAAATTTCAATTTCTATGTTGTTCGAGTCCTGTGTCATTATTGTCTTGTGTCTGTGTGGTAGTGTAGGGGAGTTGATGAGCAATTGTAAAAAGAGCAAAAGTGATTATAATGGTTAAGGCTAGCTCGAGAATTTGATTAACATGCCTGAATGAAATGTTAAGTGAATGATGTTGAGTAAATAGACAGGCCACAAAGGAATAATGCTTTAGAAAATTATTATAGGGGTTCTTGGAATATTTCTAAAAGACAACTGAGTTGACGAATTAATTACATAAATGTAGTGTGAAGTTTCTGAAAAATAGACGAAAATGCATGAATTGTGATGAATAAAGAAAGAGGGTAGGCTTTGTCCGAAAATATCTAAGGCTCTGAGCACCAATGGCTAGGGGACATCTTCATTCAATATTTTTAGAACCTAGCTATGTGCTTGTGGTGTGATGGTGTCAGGGAAAGGCTTGGGTAATTAGATTTGAGGGGTGCTTCATCACCTAGCGTCTTGGGCCAACTGGACCGGGAACGTTAATCGAAAACTCATCTTAAAGAGCCACCCTGAGACTAAGCATTTAGAGTCATGATCCTTAAAGAGGAAAAGACAAGAGCACTGCCCTCAAAATTATAGAGAAAGCTAATTCATCTGGGTGAAATTAAAAGAGTAAATGTCTTTGCACTACATGGTTGTGAAAATGAAAACAGAGTTAGTTGATAGAAATCTCTTGAAGAACCCTTATAACATGATCTAGAGTATAATTCTGAGTGTTTCCCTATTGCAAAATGAATTGTTGAAGGATATAAAGTGATTAGAAATTGCATGTAGTTTTACTTCTTTGAGTTTACCTTACTATTTTGATCATTTGAGTTCTGGAAATTATTGCTCTTAACTCCTGTGCACTGCTTTGTGTTTTATTTCGTTGCTTGAGGACAAGCAACACCTTAAGTTTGGTGTTGTGATGCTTGGGCATCTTTATTTAATTTTATAGTTTAAATTCTAAGAAATTGTGTTAGTTTTAGTTAATTTCAGTGGATTCTTAGAGTAAATTAAGTGTTTTTAGAATAAATTGGATTTTCCTGGGTTATATTACGTTTTTGGTATTATTTTGGTGTTAATTTCAGGAATTGAGCAAGTAATTGATGAATGAATAGCAACTGAAGTTGCACATCGAGTCGCAAAAGAGTCCAATTTGGGGCGCCTTGCACCTCACTCACACGCAGCGCCCCAAAGTCAGAAAGGAAATGAAGATGTGCAGCTGATGCGGGCGCTTCGCGCCCACCAGGCGTTCAACGCCCTTCAAGCCTACGTTGTGCGCCTTTGCTCTCAGCGCCTTGCGCATGTGAAGCCCTGCACCAGCATAGCCAGCGCGCCGCGTCCTACCGCCAGCCTTGCGCCCTGCGCCCCAGGAGACAGCGCCCAACGCCAGCCTTGTGCTTTGCGCCCGTGAAAATCTGTTGCCTTGTCGCGCTGCGTATGGCTGAAGCATTGCGCCCAGGAAGCTTACGCGTCGCGCCCGTAGGAAGCCGTGCGCCTGGGAAGCAGCAGCCGTGAACCTGCATCAGGTTGACCAGGCGCCCCGCGCCCATGTGGCTATTATTCCGGAACATTTGAAATGCAAATCTAATTGCTATTATTTCTGAGTTATCTTTAACCAAAAATCCCTTTGTTTTAGGGATAGATACAATTTGAATTCTAGGTCTATCTGATTATATATAGGACTAGAATAGAAGCTTAGGTTATCTTGGTTTTTACTTCACTTAGTCCAGTACTCTGTTTTACTCTGTTTTTCAATAAAATCAGTTATTCGTTCTTCAAAATGTTTTCTTTCGATTATTATGTTTTGTTTACTTTGATTACGAGCAACTAATTTCTTTGTTAGGGTGAAGGGGATCGTATTACTATGAATTAATTTTATATTTGTGAACCTTTGAATTTTATTAATTCAATTTAAGCAATTACCTTATTTGTATTGTGTTGTTCTGAGGATTGGAAAATCACTTTTCAACTTATCTTGGATTCATGTGTTTATTTGGGAAAATAAATTTGTGAATTAGCTTAAGGGAAATTGCCAAAAAGATTAATTTCTAGGAATAGAATTAAGATTTTTGTGAACTTTTGAGTCAATATAAATATTTTCTTTTCTTTGAAATGATTTGATCAAGGGATTGACTGATTGTTCATAGAAAAAGTGTTAAATTACCAAGGAATTGGAATTGACAACCTAAGATCCATTCATTGAATTGAAGCTTTAAAATTTAAAGGCAAGCAATTGTTTTATTAATTTCATAAAATACGTGAACTCGATTCCCTAACCTTTTATCAATTGAATTTTTCATTAAACTTTTACTGTCTTGTTACATTTAATAGCCTTTTGAATTTAGATTATATGTTCATTCATTACCTTTTATTGGATTCGTCTAATTAGAAATCTACTTTAAGAAATTTTTGCTCGGTTCTTTAATCCTCGTGGGAACGATACCCACTCACCGTGGTTTTTATTACTTGAACGATTCGGTGCACTTGCGGAGACCCTATCTGAAGGTAGTGCATCCCAATCGGAAGGATTGGAGTTTGAGATTGGAGGATGCACTATGGGCTTATCGCATAGCATACAAGACTCCCATTGGAATGAGCCCGTTCCGGTTGGTTTTCGGGAAAGCATGCCACATACCGGTTGAGATGGAGCACAGAGCCTACTGGGCTATTAAGAAATGCAACATGGACCTCCACAAGGCCGGAGAGGAGAGGAAGCTTCAACTCCTAGAGTTAGAAGAATTGTGCATGGAAGCCTATGAGAGTTCAAGGCTTTACAAGGAAAAGACTAAGGCTTTCCATGACCGCAATATTTTGAGGAAGGAACTCAAGGAAGGCCAAGAGGTGCTACTCTACAATTCCCGGTTGAAATTGATGGCCGGGAAGCTGAGGTCTAAGTGGGACGGACCTTTCTTGGTGAAGAAAGTGTACCCGTATGGAGCGGTGGAAGTTTTATGCCCGAGAACAAACTCTTTATTCAAAGTCAATGGGCACCGACTGAAAATCTTCCACCGAGAGGAAGCCGAGACCACTGAAGAGATGGAAGTCCTCCTTTTGAAAGGAGTTGAGCCCCCCTAAGGGGCCAAAATGTCCAACTTAAGGACGTTAAAGAAAAGTGCTTGGTGGGAGACAATCCACCGGTAAGTTTTCTTTTTCTAGCACTTATATTTGCATTTCCATAGGTTAGGAATAATATTTTGGTAGTTTAGGGTCATATTTTTGTAGTTTAGGGTCATTGGGGCTTCAAAATAGAGAATTTTGCACCAATTTGCTGCACTATGCAGGACTGGTCTCTAGCCACCAAGTACTGGTCGCTAGCGACCAGCAGCCCGGTCGCCCAGCGACCTGCTTTTCGTCGCACGCGCTTCAAACCACATTGCCAAAATTTATTTTCCGACCCTGTCGCTAGCGACCAGAAGAAGCGTCGCCAGCGACCGCCCCGTCGCGTGCGATGACATTGTCGTGCGCGACCACCACCACAAAAAAAAAATTTAAAATTCAAAATTTTTCAAAATGGCCAACACGATGTCGTTTGGACATCTGAGCATTTTATTTTCTTTTTTTCCACTCTTCTTAATATTTTTCTCACAACACTCTCACACACATACTACTCTCATTCCTACATTACACAAACCCTGACCCTACCCACCACCACCACAGCCGCCGCCACCTGACCGAACCACCACCTCCGGCACCGCCCCCCCTCTTCGCGCCGGCAGAACCTCTCTCTCTCTCCCTCTCTCTTGCTCCAGCCTGTACGCGCTGCTCTTTCTCGGCCGCCACCGCAAGGAACAGCGGTGCTGCCCCCTTTCTGTTCAGCCGCGAGCAGCCGCCGCGTGCTGAGCCACCACACCTGCGGCTGCTGCCTCCCTTTGCTCGCAGTTGCTGCCACCTGCTTTCCTCTACTGCTGCTACCTGCTGCGGTTCTGTTCCGGTTTTGCTCCAAACCGCCGCGCGCCGCCACTGCTCCGGCCGCCGCGGCTTTGCCCTCTCATCCCTCATCATTTTTCCTCATCAACCATAGTATGTGTTATTTTATTGTTGATTTTAGTTTAGGCTCTGTTTAATTTGTTTTATTTCTTGCATTGTTAAAATTGAACATTGTTGATATTAGTGATGATTTATGCTGATACTGTTCTCTTGATGTTATTGTGCATTTAGTTATTAGGATGTGATTGTGTTGTCATTATCTAATTTTCAAGAATATTATGTTCTAATAGTTTAGGTTCAGCATTTAGTGTTCATTCTAATTAGGACCATGCATTTAGTTGTGTTAATATTAGTTGTTTAAAATTATTGTGAAATTCATTGTGTTCTTTGCATTATGTTCTGTGTTAAGTTTTTGTAAGCATGCTTGATGTTTTATTTGGTTTCCTTACATTTATTTTGTGGATTTGGTTAATAGTTAGTGAATTGCTTGATTGAAACACAAAGAGAATGCATACCATGAGTTTTTTTGTTGATTTTGGTGAATGATCGTTTGACTTAAAATGAGTTTGTGGCATACCCTTGTAAGCTTTTGAGCTTTAATTGGTGGCCCCATTACATGTCACCTATCTTTCTTGTGTGTACTTCTCATTTGTGCATGCTAGAACTTGCTTGAATTCTTGTCTGAAACATTGGATTGGTGCATGCATCTCTAGACATGATTGAGGCATTGTTTTTGTTTTAGCTACTAACCCATATAGCCACCCTCGTACATTACTCCCTTGCTAGCCACTTTGAGCCTTTTATCCCGTTTCTTTGTTATCACCTTAACATCATAGCCTAATAAAGTGTAAAACAATTTCACATCCTTAACTTAGGCTTAGGAGAACAATTTCACTTGTTCTTTGTGGTGCTTTATTTTGGGATTGGGATTTTGGTTTAAGTGTGGGGGAAGCATGTGGGCACGCTTCGGTTTAAGTGTGGGGGGGTGTAAGCTATAGTTATATTTGGTTTTACTCATCTTTGTCTTCATTTTAAAAATAATCATGTAAATGTCTTTGTTTTAAAAACATAAAAAAAAAATGAAAGTTAAATGTCCTTTGGTTTTTGATATCCCTTGGGGCTGTTTATATTGGTGTTCTGTTTTCCTCTAAGTCTTTCGTTCAATAATAAAAAGGGGGGTCATTTTGGGAAATTGGATTATCTTTCACTAGGTTCGGGTTATGGGGTTTGCCTTGGGGTTGGGTAGAGTTAGTTGCTCTCCGGCACCTAAGTTTTAGCTCTGCTAGTTTTGAATTTCCCCTGCCCTAAACCTGGCCTCATTACAACCCTCCTAAGTCCTCTTGATCCTTGATGCATGTGACCTTTCTTGTGGAGGAATGAGAGTTCTTGCAAGCCTATGGTTATGCACGTCTACCGGCGGTGAGTGTGAAGTAATATAGCCCATACACGTTGGTGAGTTGTGTGATGATACACCTACCTTTGAGTGGCCACTTGTTTGATTTTTTGTCAAATGATTAATTCACCTTGTGCATGTTGGAAAATGGATTCTCTAGCCTTCTCTCTTGCAATTCATGAACTTGAAACCAAACCTTGTGTTATCCGTTGGAAATTGGTTGCCTTTTGATTCATCAAGCATGTTTGTTGTTAGGTTAGATTCTTGTGTTGCTTAGCGTTAGGATGTATTGCATGAGGACATGCAAGTTCTTAAGTGTGGGGGTATTTGATAGGATGCGAAATTCTGAGCATTCTCTGCCCTTATATGTACATCTTGCATTCCTTAAGTGTGTTAATTGTAGTTGTTTGCATTGTTATTGCATATTTTGCATTTTGGTGGTTGATGTGGAATTTCATTACTTTTTGAGGCTTTAAGTAGACCTTAGTCTTGTTATCTTTTGATGCACGTTTGGATAGTGCTTTGGTATTTCAGGGACCTAGGCTGGAGCTACTTCAAGTCTCGAGAGCATCGGGAGCGTCGGAGCGAACGAGCGGACGAAACGAAGAACCGGAGAAAGAGCAGCATTTTGCCCCCTTACTGATACTGGTCGCTAGCGACCACCTCGTGACAGCAAACCCAATTTTATGTTTTTTTGCTATTTAGTCCCTACTCCCTTTTTTGTAAAAAAGTCCCTTTATCTGATTGGGCTGACACACTTTTAGATTATTCTAGTTCATTTTCCAAATTAGGCTAGGGCTTTTAGAGAGAGAAGCTCCACCTTCTCTCTAGGTTTTTCCATTTTTGTTCTTGCACACTATTACACTATTCTACTCTTCTCCAAGTTCAATTATAATTTCATTTTCATTTTCCAACATGATTATGGTTCCCATTTCTTTATCTCATTTGTTATCTTTGATTATGTGTGAGTAGCTTTCTCATTCTTGGTGTTGGGTGAATGCCAAAATTGTGTTTTCTCTTGAAACCCACTATTAAATTGTTTTCTAGCTTCTCATTCTCTTGGGCTTTTGTATGTTATTAAAGTTAGCTTGTGTGGATTCATGCTTGCTGATTTTTATCTTGCCATGAATGTACATTAATTTCTTGTTTAAGGGATTAAAGTGCATTTAGGGGTTTATGGGTCTATGTGTTGATCAATGCATTGGCTCAATCATTGAGAGAGTGTGAATAATTCTTGATTAAGAATTAGGTTTGCATGTGCTTGGGGTGATTAGATTATTTTGGTTTTGATAAAAGTCAATTTGGTTTAGTAATTCTTGAGCATGTGTAAGTTGCATTCTAAGTGTTTGATAAAATGTCTATGTGGGTTTAGGATAGAGAAAATGTGATTTTGTGCATGACTCAACACCAAGACTCTTTTTGCATTATTAATACCTCTTGCTTTCATTGCTTGCATTACTTCTTACACAATCCCAACACTACATATACTATACATACTCAATCAACAATTTAAGTCCTCTTTGGGAAACGACTTGGGTTTACTAGCTATACTACTATAGCTAATTAATTTAATACCTTTTTGGGAACTTGTTTTTAATTCTAAGTTGGTTGTAGCTAAAAGAATTAACGACACTTTTAGCCAACATCAATGATCAACTTTACTAGCCATCGACGTGAAAGAGAACATACTCTTAAAAGCGCGAATATTTTTCAAGAAAATTCTGCTCTTTTCGTCATTACCTTCATGCAATTCTTTAAGTGCTACTGGTGGTGGTGAAAGCAGAGGCAACCGAACTTTACCTTCCTTACAACACAATGAAAACTTTAGGTTTAAAAGATTCTTTCTCCTAATTAATCTGTCAGATAACCACATCAGAGCTCCACAAAACTCACACTCATATATTGGATCTCTGACATCCAATGTATCTAATGAAATATAAGAAAGAGCATAAAAAAAATATGCTATATCCTTTACTGAATTGTACAAAATTAATATGTAAATAAGCTTATTTAGTAATTACCTTCCTTAAAGATATTCCTCATTCGCACATAGAATCTACAAAAATAATTAAAAATGCATGTTGTCTTAGGAACACCAAGATATAAATATATTTTAATTATATAAACCAAAAACTAATAAATCTTCTACCTATTGCATTGCTCATATTATCAACTAGATCATCGTCAACAACTACTTCTATATTAGAACAATCATAACCATCAACAACTGTGAAGTACAACAATCTCATTAGTAACCAATCATTTATACAGAGATACATAATATATTGATAGAATATAGACAAAATAAGTAAATATCAAAAACACCTTCAACATCCCTTTTTGGATCAATAAATGTTGAACTATCTTGCTATTAATTATGATGTGAGGACTCACCAATAACAAATGAAGAACCTTCAAATAAAGTTGGTGTTGTCTTATGTGAAGAATTAGCAGATAAAGGGGTTTTTCCAGCACCCCTTGCACGATCTATCTTGAACCTTAAAATTTAAAAAAATTATAAGTTTGCTCAAAAAAAAAAAAAATAGCCAATACCAGGGGCGGAGCTAGAAAATGTGGAGAGGGGGGGCAAATTTTTAACATTGCTCAAATTGATCTATTTTGAGTATTAAAATAAATATAATTATCTTAATTATATTTTTTAGAAAAATTAATATACTTGTAGTATATTTTTATAGTAAAAAAAGCCCTTTTATCTTATTTTAGAGAACATTTTTTATCATAAATAAATATAAATATTTATTCTAAATATAACATTATATATATATATATATATTATATTTGGAATGAAAATTTTCAACACATATTAATTGTTATAAATTGAATGAATATATAACTAAGCTATAGTTCTATATATAATAACAATTAACAAAAAACATATTTCAATTCTTTTATATAGATGAAAAAATAATTAATAATAAAATAATAACTAAATAAATGAAATTAGTCAATAAAATTGAGCTATATATTAATGTACAAAATTGTTTATAACTTTAATTAATTTAATATATAAATAATGTAAAAAAAACTTTATAATTTCTTTCATTTAAATAACTTTTAAGTCATGATTAATTAAATTAATTATCATGATAAATGTAATAACATTAATTAAATAAATACTAAAATCTTTTACACTATCTATATATAAATATTAATTTTGTGTATATTTCTTAATTATTTATTATAATATAAATATTAAACATTAAGTAAAAAATTATAATTTTTTAAATTATATATTAGAAAGTTTCTAGGGGCAAGGGGGCCATCGCCACCCCTGGAGCCAATGTAGCTCCGCCCCTGGCCAATACAATTTATACAAATAATAGATGTACTTATATAATAAAGTTTAATTAAATAGAAATTGTAAACCTAGACCCATCCGAACCGATTGTAGAGTCGATAACTATATTTTGATGAATACACGTCGCAAATGTATTACAGGCTCTTTTCGATGAATGAATCTCCCCAGAAAAATCATGTGTTCCTTCAAAATAATTTAACAACAAAGAAAACTTTTTTACAAAATTAACTCGATCAACTCATTTAAAAATAAATTTAATTGCACTCGTACTCTTTAAAGATCCAACATCACAACATGAATTAGATGTATATGATTGTCCTTTATCATTTCTCAAATATGTATCCTGACCACCTGATTGAAAAGTGGTGCTATTAACTGATGAGCTACCTGTACAAAAAGACAAATCAAAAGACTATTTTTTACATAAAGACCAAAATATAAAACACAAACTGTGAAATCGATATAGTTACTATTACTCAAAATCCTAAATTCTTAAATACGACTAATATCAATGCTACAACATAGTAATCTGGCAAATAAAAAATGTAAAAAATATAAAATAAAATTCAGAATTTTAAGAAATAGCAATTATAGAACCAACACTAATTCTTTATATATTATTTATTTGATAATTTGAAATTCAACTATCCATTTAAGAGAAATTCAGAGATAAGATCACGCCACTAGCGACATGTAAGAATTTGTTGTTATTAAAAAATTTGATAAATCGAACTAAGAAAAAAATAGTACAATAATTTAAAAAATAGGTAATGAAATCAAAATGTACGAAGAAAAAAGCAGTCTTAGACACAAAAAAAAAAGTCAACAAATACATTATCAAACATCAAGTATTTAAAGAACATGACCAAAAAACACATCAAAAGTAAATAAGTAAGAGACATGTAATACTCAATAATTGCAAAAAATGTATAACAATACAACAATTGAAAACAACAACTAAAATAAATAAAAAAAACGAAAATCAATTTTATCAGTAACATTCTTATCAACTCAAATATCCATGAACTGATACAATTGAGTTTATATAAATAAGACATAAAAATGAATATAAATTGGAAAAATAGAACCTTATTAATCAACAATTAATATTAAAACAAATCTACAAAGAACATAATCTATATATCTCACTCTGTACATATATTTAAATATTAAATTATATAAAAGTCAACATCATTTCATATGCAATAACAACAATTACTGCCTCATAAAACAGAAACTATATTTGCATATATTACAAACACAAATTTTTGGGGAACAACATTTTTTCAACCAAAACAGCCAATAAA